>JAQHUG010000121.1:11011-31580 GCA_028555095.1 Dicrostonyx torquatus
AGAATGGCCAAGATCAAAAACACTGATGACAACTTATGCTAGAGAGGTTGTGGGGAAAACGGAACACTTCTGCATTGCTGGTGGGAATGCAAGCTGGTACAGACCCTTTGGATGTCAGTGTGGCAATTTCTCAGAAATTTAGGAAACAGCCTTCTTCAAGACTCAGTAATACCACTTTTGGGTATATATCCAACGTATGCTCAATCGTGCCACAAGGACATGTGCTCAACTATGATCACAGCAGCATTGTTTGTCATAGCCAGAACCTAAAAACAATATAAATGTCCTTCTTCTAAAGCATGGATAAGGAAAATGTGGTATATTTACCCAATGGAGTACTACACAGCAGAAAAAGTAACGTCATCTTGAATTTTGCAGGAAAATGGATGGAGCTAGGAAACATTATTTCAAGTGAGGTAACCCAGACCCAGAAGGTCAATTATCATATGTGCTCACTCATAAGTGGTTTTTAAACATAAAGCAAAGAAAACCAGCCTACAAACCACAATCCCAGAGAACCTAGACAACAATGAGGACACTAAGAGAGACATACATAGATCTAATCTACATGGGAAGTAGAAAAAGACAAGATCTCCTGAGTATAATGGGAGCATGGGGACCTTGGGGGAGGCCTGAAGGAGTGAGGGGAGAGGCAGCGAGGGGAGCAGAGAAAAATGTAGAGTTCAATAAAATAAAAAAAATTAAAGAAAAAAGAAAGGTGCATAATGATGATTTCCCCTGTTTTCCCATTACTCTTATTTGGTCACTGTACAGACAGATGTATTTTGGAATATGACGATGCATTATCAGCTTACTTAACTTAGTGGCTGCATGTTAGCTATTGTGCCAGGTATGCTCTCATTTCTTGACCTTAATATATTGTCTAGTACCTGGTATGTATTTCTTACTGTGGAAATGCTCTTTTAATTAATATTCAAACATGAACACCCCAGAATCAGTCAGTTTGATTTCATTTTCTCCTAGTTTACATAGTTTTTGCCCACTCTCTTTGTTATAAACTAGTGTGTCTCATTATACTAGTATAATTATGCTGATTTAATATAGTCGTTTCATATGCTGTACATGCTGTGGGTCAGCGGTTGATGCATGGCAGATGCATTTTGTTCTCTGAAAAGCAAGATTTGGATATTTAGGAAACAGGGCTTGAAAATGAGAATGATTTGTAGTTTTGTCTTATACAATATGAAGAATTAAAAGTATTTCATTTATTTATTTCTTCCTAGACAAGACCTTCACAGTGACAACTTCAGTTGATGTGCCTAAAATATAATCCATTTTGGAGAAAATTCCATGGGCTATTGAATGGTATGTGTTCCACTGATGTTTGATGAAATATTTGTATACCTTCAAAATCCATTTGGTCTGTGGTGCCATTTAGCACTAAATTTGTTTATGAGCTTTTTGTTGTATGAGTGATCTATTTATAAAAGCAAAGTATTGAAGCTCATTACTACTAGTTTATCTGGACACATAGGTCCTTCTATGTCTGGTCGTACTGATTTTATGAAAATGAGTATGCCAAAATTTACTGAATATATGCTCAAATTTGTTTTATACTCTTGATGGTTTTCTCTTTTCAAATGTGTAGAGAAATTCATTGTTTCTAAACAATTTGAATTGATACATACTTTGTCTCCTACCAATAATTCCTGCTTGATTTGAATTGCATGTGTTTAGAGTGTCATTTTTAACCTTTCACTTTTAGTCTGTTAGTCTTTTTTTCCATCAGGTTAGTTCCTGGAAAAAAGCAGCTTGATTTTTGTCTTTTTAATTCAATGCATCTTTTAAATGTATTTGTATATTTAAAGAAATTCATACTGGACATCTGCATCATTCCTGCTCCTCTTTTTCCTCACTCTAACTCTTCCAGTGTCCTCTGTTCATCCCAAATTCATGACCTTTTCTTCTTTATTATCATTATGTATATATACACATGTGTGTGAATATATACATATATATGTAGAACCTACCAAGATCATTTAGCTTTGCTTGCATATACATGTGTTTGTGGCTGACCACTTGGAACTGGGCAAGAGACCTGGAAGAAACTGATTCTCATTCTCTCAGTGAACATTGACTCTCTGAAGTTATTCATCTAGTAATTGTGGAGTTCTTCCCAGCTATATTACCATGTCATCTGGTGTGATCATTATGCAGGTCTTGCTTAGGCAACCATATTGTTGAGATTTCACTGGTACAGCTTCCTTGTAGTAGCTGGGGAATATTATCCAGCAACAGGCATCCTGGTCCTCTGCCTTTTACAATCTTTCTTACCGCTCTTCCATAATTTATCTGAAGCTTGGGTTTCGGGCCTACATTACAGATGGGTAAATTGGGCTTTGACACTACATAGAAACTCATTCTCTGCATTCTGACCAGTTATGGATATCTATAAATAGCTGCAGTTTAGACAGCTATAAATATTCCTAATTGTAATTATCATATAAAATTACTTCTCTAATGAGGAGTGAGAGTTACATTTATCTCAGAGTATAAGGGCATGTTCTTTGAATACAGTCAGAAATTAAATCAGTTTAAGGAAATCACAGTAGTATGTTTTCCTCTGGTGTCTATAATCTCTCCATCCATGGGTAGTTGAAAAAGTTTACAGTATCAGTCATAAATTCACTACTGTTGAATAGGCCTTCAGTCCAGTTTGGTGAAAATGCCACTATTGTATCATTGGTATATTTTACTGCATCAGTCATTGTTTTAGTTTTAGGCTTTACAAATGTGTAGGAGTAGAGTTTATTCCTCTCCTGTAGTAGCTTGTGTAACACCTTCAGATATTGTGGGAGCCAGTCATCAGGGAGGAGGCTTCCAGAAATTACACTTTGCTTCCTCCAGTTTGTATGTCTAAAATGTCTGGTGTCTTCAGAAATAGGGTCTTATCTTTGAGTTCTAGAAGACAAACAAGGGGAATAGCAGTAGTTTGTATTGTTTTAAAAGAGTCTTATGTTCTCCCAACTGAAAACTTGAGGGGAAGATACATACCTGGCAGCGATAAACATGGTACTTGGGGAGAGCATTCATGTGTGTGTGCATGGGAAGCCATATATGTATGTGTGAGGAGGCATATACCCAAAGGACTCAGCATTGTAGCCTGTATCTATTTGTTGTAGATTGAAAGCCATGCCTGTTATTTTTCATTTTTCACACTCTTTTACTTGAATATGCCAGTCTTACTTTTCTGTCGCTTTTTTATGTATCTTGTGCAACAATAGTATGCTGGCTAGTTTATGTCAACTTAACACAAGCTAGAGTCATTGGAGAAGAGAAAGGCTCAATTGAGAAAATGCCTCCACAAGATTGGATTGTGGCCAAACCTGTAGGGCATTTTATTAGTGATTACTGTAGTAGGGTCCAGGCAGAAGGGGCCACATCTGGACATTAGGTCCTGGGTTCTATTTTTAAAAAAAGCAAGCTGAGCAAGCCATGAGGAACAAAAGTCAGCAGCATCCCAACATGACGTATTTGTCAACTCCTGCCTCAAGGTTCCTGTACTGTTTGAATTTCCTTCCTGACTTCTTTAGCTTAGCAATGTACTATGATAGAAGTATAAGACTAATAAATCTTTTCCTCCTCAACTTGCTTTTGGTCATGATGTTTTATCACAATATTAGAAATCCTAAGACAACTTAGCATAATGGTCTTGGATTGTATCATCCTGGAATAACTTACTACTTTGATTTTGAAGGCTATTTAAAGAATAATAGTATATACTATTCCTGCTTTGTGAATTATTTTTTCAAGTCTTAAAACATATAAACCTATGATATCCTATCCTTTAGGATTTCTGCTAATAGATTGGTTTTAATTTTTTTAGGTTGCTTTTTGTACTTTGCAATTCTATCTGTCCCCATTCAGAAGTATTGCATTGTTCTATTTTTTGTGTTTTATGTATAATATTTTATCAATGGTCTATTTTATGGCTTTGTTATTTGCATTTTTAAATACTTATTACACTTACTTGTAAAAGTTTCTACTAATAATTTTGTTGAATAGATTTTATGCTTTAGTCTGTATCTTGAATTTATATTTACAGTCTTTTAATTGTATTCAAGCCATTGTGGTGGTTTGAATGAAAATGGCCCCCATCTGCTCATAGGGAGTGGCATTATTTGAAAGGATTAAGTCAAGTGGCCTTATTGGAGTATGTGATCTGCTTTTTTATTTTTGTTTTTACAAGCAGATACAGTTAAGAGATTGCCTTGAGTCTCAGAGGAGACTTTGAACTTTGGGCCTTTAAGTAGTGTTGAGATGGTGACATACTGTGGGGACTTTTGAAGTTGCACTGAATGAATTTTTGCATTATAATATTGCTACAGGTCTATGGGGTCAGGAAGTAACATGTAGTGCTTTGAATAAAAACGACCCCTATAGGTTTGTGTATTTGAATCCCTGGTTATCAGAGAGTGGCACTATTTGAGAATTAGGTATGACTTTGTTGGAAGAAGTGTGTCAGTGAGGGTGGGCTTTGAGGTTTCCAAAGCTCAGCCAGACCCAGTCATCCCACTGCCTGCAGATCCAGAAATAGAACTCTCAGCTTTCCTTCGTTAGTGCTATATCTACTGGCATGCTGCCATGCTTCCTGCAATGATGATAATAGACTAAACCTCTGAAACTATGAGGAAGCCCCAATTTAGTGCTGTCCTTTATAAGAGTTTCTTTGGCCATGTTATCTCTTCACAGCAATAGAACTGTGACTAAGACCATCATTATGAACACAACACGATGGTCATGATTACTTTTTCATTGCTTTCTGAATGCAAGAATTTATCAGCTCTATCACCTATTCCTGATTCTTCTATGTGATTTATTCTATTGGTAGTGTTTTTATTTTTATTTATTTTTTTTGAGACAGGATTTCTCTGTAGTTTTGGAGCCTCTCTTGGAACTAGCTCTTGTAGACCAGGCTGGTCTCGAACTCACAGAGATTCTCCTGCCTCTGCCTCCCAAGTGCTGGGATTAAAGGCGTGCACCACCACTGTTCAGCCTGGTAGTGTTTTTAAATATATTATTTGACTTATAAAGCTTTGTATTTGCAATTATTTTTAGTTTATTTTTCAGACTTTCCTGGTTAGATATTTTGTCTAAAAATTGACTTCTTTCCTTCATTCATATATTTATTTGCATCCTTAATCATTTAAAGTAATAGTTTTAAATAATTTTATGTTATTTCATCCATTTTCATATTTCTTGATTCAGTTATTGAAGAATTATGAACCATCTGAAAAGCCATATTGCCTTGCTGTTTCATAATTCTTGTGTGTCCATGTTGCATTTTGCAGTGTTGGGAAGGTATTTGCTGGTCTTATATGAAATAATTGCTTTTCATGGGCTACTTGCTAGCAAGGCCATCCTGTGAGAGATGAGTCAGGATCAGATGTTCTCTGAATGTCACTTTGACCAGGCTTTTCTTTTGTTGTTGCCATAGTTATAAATTTTGTCTTCATGCTTCCTTTATATTCTCCTGCTTTCTATGTATCTCAGAAGCTAATTTGGTTAAGATTTTACTTCTATTTATGAACATATCTTTTATTTATTTGATAGTATTTCTAGGAGCTTTTGACTGCCTTCCAACATACTCCCTTTACTTTCAGAATTAGAAACTTTTTCCGATCTGTTACATATATTACTTTTTTTTTTTGCATTGCACCCCACTGCACCCTTACTCACTTAAGACAATCAAATAGTTACTACTCACGCAGTGTCTTTTTAGAGTTGAGTATTTGTGGGGACTTTAAAGTTTTGCCCTGCTTGAGCACTCACTGCTCTGCTTCTTGATATGAATGCAATGTGACAGGCTACTCCAAGCTCTTTTCCCTGTGGCTTCCATCATGATGAACTGTAACCTTGAACTTTGAGCCAAAAGAAACCTTCTTTCCCCCTTAAAAACATTCAAATATAAATAGGAAATAAAGCTTTGCAATACTTACTCTTCCAGATTCCCCACATTTTACTTCTGCATCAATTTTCTTCCGTTTTAGAAAATTAGGTACAATTTTGAGCTTGTAAGTTTCTTCAGAAATCCCGTAGTTTTGAAACTTATATATACCTTTCATGTGCACATGTTGTATTTTGATTAAGTCCATTCCCCACTCCCTCTCTCCCTCTTCTCCAGTTATTAGGAAATCTGCCCACCACTGTACATTCCCAATTTCATGCTTTGGCTAGAATCCATACTTGGAGGGATACATAAGCAATATTGTCCCTTTCTCTTAAGATCAATAACAAAACGAGGCAAGAGTCAACCAAAGTTCACTCTGAGGAACCAATAAATTTATTGGTCTTTCTTTTAAAGCATAGATGAAGGGTTATTTACATGGGTGTGGGCTTGCCTTTCCCAAATGCCTGCACCTAGAAAGCCATAGCCATTAGGGATGAGTGCTTCTCCATAGCCACATAGATGGAGTCCCCTCCTTTAGTCTTCTCTTGTGCATCTGCACACATAGACACTAGCCTCTCCACCAGGGTATGGGTAATGTTGTCATTTGGTAAGAATCAGTTGGATACTCAGGGAACAGTTAGATACTTAGGGGAGGAGGAAAACCGGTAAGCTGTCAGCAAGCCCAACTTGATGGATCTTTTCCTAGAGGACACAACTGAGTGTCCTAAGATGGCACTTGGCTTAGAGGACAGTCAATCGTGACACACATTCTTGTTCTCTCTCTTTCCCTCCCTCCCACCTGCCCCCAAATTTACTTAGTGCTGCCAGTGCTTAGGTGTAGAGATATCTGCTGTAACATGGGATTATATGTAAAGACATCTACTGGACCATGGATAGCCTTTCACAAACAGCATCCCGATTGAAAGCTGATTTTAACTCTTCTAGATGAAAATATCACAACATAATAAAGGCGTTATTCAAAAGTAGAGTATTGGATCAGGCACACTGTCTCAGTGGGTGAACCAACCCCTCGCAGTCCTGACTTCCTTGCTCAATTTCTCCCTCCTTCTGCTCTTCAACTGGACCTTGGGTGCGGAGTCCATTGTTCTGATGAGGGTCTCTGTCTCTATTTCCATCCATCGCTGGATGAAGATTCTATGGTGATATTCGAGATAATCATCAGTGTGATAGTGGGCCAAGGCCAGATCAGACTGAACTAGCATGTGATCAAACCGAACTCTTTGAAACATATATACCTTTCATGTTGTAAGTCTATTCCCCACTCCCTCTTTCCTTCTTCTCCAGTTATTAGGAAATATATAAATATTAAAATATATAAATATTTTCTATTATATTTATATATAAATATATATTTATATATAAAATATATATTAGGTATATATGAGTATGTGAACAAACTGAACTCCATTTACATTTAACAGCATTTTTAGTTGACAAATAATAATCTTGTATATGGGAAATACTGTGGCTGCCAATGGGGTCGTACTGAGAATCCATTGATAATGGCACTGGGACCTGTTTCTACTGCATGCACTGGCTTTTTGGCACCCTAGTCTATTTGGATGCACACCTTCTTAGGCCTGGATGGAGAGGGGAGGGTCTTGGACTTCCCACAGGGCAGGGTACCCTGCCCCCTCTTAAGGAGGGAGGGGAAAGGAGGAAGGAGAATGGGGAAGTGAGAGGGAAATGGGAGGAGGGGAGGAAGTATAAATTTTTGAAGGGAAAAATTTAAAAAAAATAAAAAATAGTAGAGTATTGGTGTGGTTAAGAACACTGACTCTTCTTCCAGAAGACCAAGATTTGATTCCCAGGACTCAAATGGCAGGTCGAGCTCCAGGGCATTCAATCTACTGTTCTACTGCCTCTTTGGGCACAAGGCACTCATGTGGTACTCAGTTATACATCTAGACAAAACATCTAAACACATAAAATATGCCTTTTAAAGTGGATTATTTTTGAAGGTCATATTAATAAGGAACTTCAAATAAGGACTATGGTTTCATTTATGACATTGGGGAACTATTCAGAAAGAAAACATCAAAACTACTGTGTTGCAGCTGGGCAGTGGTGGCACACACCTTTTATCCCAGCACTTGGGAGGCAGAGGCAGGTGGATCTCTGTGAGTTACAGGCACACTTGGTCAACAAGCACCACTTCCTGGACAAGCTCCATACCTACAGAGAAACTCGGTGCCAAAACACCACTACCACCACCAACAACAACAAAAAAAAAACAAAAATTGCTGTGTTGCCTATTAATAACGTCGTGTTCCTGGGGTATCCTTTCAAAAATATTGTAAAAACATTTGTCTTACTGCGTTGCTTGAAGGGAAAGTTTGCTTACTTGTGCATCAAACCTTTTTGGAGCAGGTATATGATCAATGTGGGCATTCATCCATATCTGCTAAAAATGTATTTCTGATATTAGCATTTTGTATTAATGTTTCATGATCAAATTATATTTTTATTCAAAATGTATATAATCTCTTTATTTTTTTCTTTTAGAGATGTAATCTGACAGACTTACTTGATCACGCTATGCAGTAGAGGCTGGCTTTGAACCCTCCAATCTTCCTGCCTCTGTCTCCTTAGTGATAGGATTGCATGCATGTGCTACCATGTCCAGTATTCACACACTTGAGACTGTGGGGATCATTTCTTATTCAAATCACAAAAAAGTGATATCTTGTATTTCTATCCATTTTTTTCAGATAATAGGATCTCATTCTTTATGTTGAGGCCACCCTTACTAATCTTTTATATTGATTTCTTTCTCTGTGTTGAAAGCTAGGTAACCTAGTCAAGTTTCTAAGTACATAGAAAATCCTAGTACAGAGATTGTATTCTGATCTTACATCACTGATTTCTATTTTCCATTTACATTTAACAGTAATTTTAGTTGACAAATAATAATCTTGTTTATGGGAAATACTATGGCATCACAAATTTTCGCTCTGTCTCAGTCTCTCTTTGTGGGTCTGTTGCCTCTCTGGTAGAATAATTTAATGAAATAATTTAACCTATATCTTATCTCAGTAATTATCATTTTCCTTATAATTTTATTTTATTAAAAATAGAATTTCATACAATATATTCTTATTCATAATACAGTATATTTTATTTATAATTTAAAAATTAATAATAAGAAAACATTTAAATAAGATAACAATGTGGTACAAGTATTTGATGATACTGTGCTGCTAGGAATCAACAATATTAAATTTCTTTTCACCTATTCAAAACCTTTCCATGAGAGTAATTTTCCTCAGTGGGGCTAACTTTCTTTTCTTGTGGGTGACATCCAAGGCAGTACTAACATTATGGTTCATTGTTTTATTTTTTAATTGAAAATAGATTCTTACACAATGCATCCTGACCATAGTTTTCCTCCTTCCAGGGAGGAAAACTTCATAAGAATCAGAACATAGATACAACCTAGATTCCCCCAACCAAATAATGAATAAAGAAAATGTGGTACATTTATACAATGGAATATTACACAGCTGTTAAAAATGACATTATGTAATTTGCAGGCAAATGGACGGAAGTAGAAAAAAAATCACCCTGAATGAGCTAACCCAGACCCAGAAAGACAAATATGATAAGCATTCACTTATAAATGGTATTATCTGCTAAGTAAATGATAATTAAGGAACAAGCCAAAGACCTACAGGTGTTGGGACTGTGCTCCTGCTCCTGGCATGGGCCTCAAGTTAAATTAGACATTGGTAGTTCACTTCCACAAGTTCTGCACCACAATTTTCCAAGCACATTTTTCTTACAGGACAGATTGTTGGTTAAAGGTATTGTGGCTGGTTTGGAGGCCATGTTTCTCTTTTGGTAGCCTGAAGAGTACCTCCTGCACCAAACAGACTAGAATGGAGCCCTGTAAACTTCATGCAGTCACCGTCTCAACCTCTCTATATTTAGTGAGCTCTGTGGATGATGTCCTTGACGATGGGACCCCTGCTGTTAGTTTGCTGGGATCAGCCCTCTGTCCTAACATCAACCTGGGTTGTTTGGGGATCTCCATGGGACACCCTAGGCCAATAATTCCACTGAATGCATCCCAGCCCCACTACTGTAAGCCTAACAGGGGACATCCAGTTGAGATTCTTTATCCCTCATTTCTACAAGTCCTCAATAGGGTCACCCTTATAGATTCCAGGAAAATGTCACTACACTAGGATTCCATACTGCCCCACAAATGTTCCTCATTCCATATCTACTCCAGCCCCTTACTCTCTCATTTTATCCTTCCCACTTGATCACTCCAACTCCAGTCCCGATCTTCCCCAGTTCACCTGTAAAATCTATTCTATTTCCCTCTCTCAGAGAGATCCATGCCTCTCCCCTGAACCCCTTCTCTGTACCTAACCTCTGTAGGTCTTTGGATTGTACCTTAATTATCATTTACTTAGCAGATAATACCATT
Source organism: Dicrostonyx torquatus (assembly GCA_028555095.1). Classification (NCBI taxonomy): domain Eukaryota; kingdom Metazoa; phylum Chordata; class Mammalia; order Rodentia; family Cricetidae; genus Dicrostonyx; species Dicrostonyx torquatus. The sequence goes on from JAQHUG010000121.1 coordinate 21,379, forward strand.
TATAAGTGAATGCTTATCATATTTGTCTTTCTGGGTCTGGGTTAGCTCATTCAGGGTGATTTTTTTCTACTTCCGTCCATTTGCCTGCAAATTACATAATGTCATTTTTAACAGCTGTGTAATATTCCATTGTGTAAATGTACCACATTTTCTTTTTTCATTATTTGGTTGGGGGAATCTAGGTTGTATCTATGTTCTGATTCTTATGAATAAACCTGCTATGAACATGGTTGAGTGAGTGTCCTTGTTGCAGGATGGAGAGTCTATTAAGTATATATCCAAGAGTGATACAACTGCATCTTGAGGTAGAACAATTGGCAGTTTTCCAAGGAACCCCCATATTGATTTTCATTGCTGCTGTACATGTTTGAACTCCCAACAGCAACAGAGGAGTGTTCCCCTTATTCTATATCCTCACCATTATGAAATGTCACTTGTGCTACTGATCTTAGCTATTCTGACAGGTATAAGATGGAATCTCGGAGTCATTTTGATTTGCATTTTCATTATGGCTAAGGATATTGAACATTTCCTCAAGTGTTTCTCAGCCATTTGAGATTCCTCTACTGAAAATGATCTGTACCCCATTTTTATTGACTTCTTTTTAAAATCTAGTATCATGAAGTTTTGTTTTGTTTTTTGTTTGTTTTTTTTTTTTTTTTTTGACTTTTCGAGACAGGTTTTCTCTGAGAATCTGTCCTGGCTGTCTTTCTTCTTTTTGTTCTTGAGAGTTCAGGTATATTTTTAAAGTTGCAATGATTAGATCTGTTCAAATTTTCATGTAGGCACTTAGTGTGTTGTACTTTCCTTTTAGCACTGTTTTCATTATTTCCTGTAAATTTGGGTATGTTGTGCATTAATTTTCATTGAATTCCTTCAAGTCTTTAATTTCTTTATTTCTGGCTTGACCCAATAGCCATTCATTAGAGAATTGTTCAGTTTTCATGAGTTTCTAAGCTTTCTGTGGTTTCTTTTCTTGTTGATGTCCAACTTTAATCTGTGGTCTGATACAGTGCAGGGGGGTATTTAGATTTTCTATTGGTTGAGACTTGCTTTGTCTTCAAGTACATGGTCAATTTTAGAGAAAGTTTGATGAGTTGCTGAGAAGAATATTTATAATGTATATATAATACATATACATAATAATATATATTATGTATACACACATACATATTTTGGCTGAAATTTTCCATAAATATTAATTTGATTCATTTGTTTTATGATATCAGTTGGCTCCAGCATTTACCTCTTTTGTTTTTGTCTGCATGACAATCTCATGATTGTGGTTGATCAGTCTATTTATGAGAGTGTGGTATTGAAGTTTCCTACTATCACTGTGTGATTTATACTGTATATTAGTGTTTCTTTTCTGAACTTGGTGCACTTGTGTTTGGTGCATAGATATTAAGAATGTCTCTTTCCTCTTGGTGGGTCTTTCCCTTGATGAGTATGTAGTTTTTCTTTCCTATGTCTCCTGAGTAATTTTGGTTTGAAATCTATTTTGTCCAATATTAAAATGGATATGCCTTCTTGCTTCTTAGATCTGTGTGCTTGGAGTATCTTTTTCCATCCCATTACCCCAAGTTTATGTCCATCCTTAATGTTAATATGTGTTTCTTCTTGTAACCTTATCCTTAAGGTGGATCCTGCTTTCAAATTAAATCTGTGAATCTGTCTTTTCATTGATGAATTGAGATCACCGGTGTTAAGAGTTATCAATGATAAATATTTGTGGATTCCCATTATTTCGTTGTTGTCATGTGGCTTTCCCCCTTCTTTTGATATACTGTTCTGATATTATTTATTCCATGTGCTTTTTTGGGTGTTGTTATCTTAAGGATGTTGAAGTTTTATTTCTAGAGCCTTTTGTAGATGTAAGCACATAGGTGCTGCTTACATTTAGTTTTATCATGGAATGTTTTTGTTTCTCCATCTATATTGATTTAAATTTTTGCTGGGTATAATAGTTCATAGAATTTGTAGACCATCTTTATAGGTCCTTCTATCTTTTTTCCTTGCCAACTCTAATATTCTTTCTTTTTTGGTACACTTAGTGTTTTTGTTGTCATGTTATGTGGAGAATTTCTTTTCTTTTCCAGTCTATTTGGTATCCTGTATGTTTCTTGTACCTTCATAGGCAACTTCTTCAGATTGGAGAAATTTTCTTCTATAATTTTTATTGCAAATATTTTTTTTTGCCTTTGGCATGTGTTTCTTCTCCTTCCTATATTCCCATACAGGAATTTGATGTGTTCTTGGATTTTGTTAGCAAGTATTTTATTGAAAATTTTTGTATCTATGTTCATAAGCAAAATTGGGGGAGGCTGTAGCATGTTGTCTGCTACAGAGCTAAGGGCAAGACTGGGGGATTGTATTTTGGTGAGAGGACCAAGTGGTGAAAGTCTGAAGATCACTTACCTACTTCCCTATTAAGAATCATTTATTATTTTTCGTGGTGAAACTCTTTAAATTCTTTTGGCAATTTTGAAACATGTATTTTGTAGGCTATTGGGACAAAATATTTAGCAAATCCAATTTCAAAAATTATTTTTTTTCTTACAGTTCTTGGTTTCAGTCCGTTTTGATAGGGAAAGTCTTAGCGGCAAGAGATTGAGACAGATGGCCACACTGCACACACATTCACAAAGCATAGAGAGAAGTGAATGATTTTGGTCACTTATTTTCTCTTTTTACTCAGTTCAGGAACCCAGCCCATAAAATAGTAATACCCAGAATTAAGATAAGTCTTCACATTTTAGTTAACCCCCTGTAGACACTCTCTAACAGCCATTCTCAGAGACTTTCCACCACACACATTTATTACTAATTGTGGTCGTTATGTAATATGGCGAGTCATTAAAACTTATTTTTCCAGCTCAGGATAATCAAAATTTTACATCATTAGAATGACCTTTTTTATTTCATACTTTGGAAACTAATTGCTTTTCCTTTTCAAGGAAACATTTTTTTAACTTTTGTGTCTGTGTCACTTCTGTGTAGTTAGCCTTGGAGGACAGAAGAGGGCATAAAACTTCTTGGACCTGGGATCACAGGAGGTTCTAAGTTTCCTGACATGTGTGTTGGTAACCCAACTCACATCTTCTTTAAGAACAACTAGTATACTTAACCACTGAGCCAGTTTTCTTTAGTCCTTAAAACTAATTTCTTCAATTTAATTCATCCTTAAATACATATAAATTTTTATTTTCCTCACTGTATATTTTATCTTAGTATAATAATATTTATCTCCGCAAATTTGTTCAAAATTCCCTGATGGCTAAAGCCATATCTTGTTTACCTCTTTAGTCTATACACAGTAGCAACATATATCACAGGTTGGAATATACATTTACTTTATTATGTTGAAGGATACATCATTGTCAGATCTTGCTGAAATCAACATTTGCCTTCTAAGTAGTCTCCCATACCCTCCTGATGTGCTGTCTGCAGGTTTTGTGCCCTAACCACTGTTTTCTTTCAGATTAGCAAACTAATACATATAAATGGAAATAAAACAAATCTATTATTTGTCTGGCCATTCTAAGAAAATGTCCTATAAAATATCCCCAGTGGAATCTTTAAAGCCACAAACCCCTGGGTAAGCAAAGATCCGAATCTCCTGCTTCGTATCTAATTCAGTTTTCATAAGATGGTTATGTATATTAGGAATATATTCATGGATATATTTGAAACCTTAACATATTTGTTGTTAGTAATGTGTCCTTTTGTACCTTAGTTTTCAGATTGTTTTAACCATTTTTAAAATGTCTGTTGTTTCCTAATGAAAATGGTGTATTTTTGTCACTAATGTATTATCTTCTTTTTCTTCTCTACTCTTATTTATTTTAAATGTACTGTTCTAAATGCACTTCTGGTTCAAGATGAATAGGCTGATATGTTATAAATAGACAACACCACAGGGAACTCTGTAAGCTGTTAACATTCATTAGCACTTCAGGACTTAATATGGAGGGAACCACTTCTCTGTTTACTGTCATTCCCTGCTTGATAATAATGACAAGAAGCAATGTGAATTTACTAGCCACCAGCCACTGACAGAATTCCTTTGTCATCCAAACAGTTAGGTTGATAAGTTGACTGATGTGAAAGCTTGTTAGGTATTTCAGTATCTAGTGCCCATATACAGAGAAAAAGGAAGTTTAAATGAAGGATTTATCCTTCTGCGATTACCTTGTTTAAAAAGACATGATAACAATTATTCATTATATTCATTCACCTTATACAACGTTTGAAAAAGGATACAGCAAGTGACTTCTGGAAGAGCCTCATTCCAGAAGAGACAGACAGAGACAAGCTTGCAAAGAAGATATCTGAATTGTACTGAATATTTAATCTTTTATATATTTACTTATTAGATGTTTACTAAACCATACTATGTGCTAGGTACTGTACTAATTTTCCATATATAAAACGTATTAAATAAAATTCAAGGATAAGTTTTCTGCATAGTATACAAAACAAACAATATGCAGATTATATTACAGCACAGAAATCAAATCTATATATTGTGATAGCAACTTTAGCAGTTGCTGTAGTTTGAGAGTCAGAAACATTTAAATAAATCTGAGTTTCTACTTTATTGGAAAAAACAAAAAAATTGATGTTGTCGAGTTCATATTCTCAGAGTTCGATAAGACTATAAACAGCCCTGTACTATTGTAAGTGAATGCTTAAAGTTTACTGTAGACTACAATGTCCAGCTGAGTGAATTATGTTACCTTCCTGTCCCATGGAAACATTTGAATTTTGTTTCTTATAACGTTTCAATTAGTTACCAAAGAAGAGTAAAGGATAAATTAGGACATACATGGCATATTTTGCTTTTTATGGAAATTCTTTTGTACCATATTGATGTAAAGGCAAACCCTAAGTGATGGCAGTAATTATTTGTACCCTTTTGAAGTATCTAGTGGCACATATCTTAGTTAAGAAAGTAATGAATTAAATGAATGGCCAAATGCATTAAAGTTCTTAAGCCTCTTTTACCAAAACTTCTTGATGTTTTCCCATTCGTCTAATCCCCAAACTCCATGGATCTTTATTCTAAACAATAATAGATTGTTTAACCCTGAAAATCAATACAAGGGACTTATGACTGAACAAACTCTCACTCTAAATTAAGCAACCATGCACAGAACACATGCGTTTTTTAATCTGTTTCTGACATCATTGCAGGCAGTTATTGCTTTAAAGAATGCAAATACAATAATACAACTGGGCAGATTTGGTGAGATGATTAAGTTGTAATTTCTAGCAAATATTTATTCCAATGTTTTAAAATGTTTAAGACCTGATATACAAATATTATGAAACTTCAAAAAATAGTTTACTGTTCAAATATGTATATCTATAATAACAATAGTTTTGTATTACGATAGCTAGCAACATTTAGTTAGCCAAAACCCAATTAAACCTATGTCATTCCTTGTTAACTAGTTTAAATTTACTGTGTTATAAATCCTCATACTAACTCCATGATAAATTATTCAACATGGGCTGGTGAGATGGATCAAAGAGTCAAGGCTCTTGCTGCCAAGTCTGACAATCTAAGTTTGGTGCCTAGAACCCAACATGATGGAAGGAGAGAATTGGCTCCCTCAAGTTCTCTGATCTACATGCTTATGCTGTGGCACATGAGCGCGCATGCACACATACACATACACACACACACACACACACACGCATGCACACACACACACACACACACCTTAAATAAAATATAAATTATTCAACTTGTCTTATATATGTGGAGACAGTTTCCATAGTGAACAAATGCCTTGTTATTTTCATATAGCATCAAGTGATGAGCAATAATTTTAAAGCAAATTTCAAGGTTTAAACTAATAAATATGTTTTTTGAATCAGAAAAGCATCATTGAAATATGTTGCCCTCGTATTAAAATGTAGACTCAGTGTTGTTGTCCACTGTCAACATTTCTTGTTTAAAAAAAAAATAACACAAAACTCACAAAATGAACCCATTCCTGCCTGCCTTTTTTATTATTTGGACCATTTCTTCAAAGGATATCTACTCTCTGTTGGTACTAGAGCCCATATGTACAAAGACACAAACTTAACATGTGTTATAAAACATGGCCCAGGCTGAACAATGACTAAATTAGAATAACATCAGTACAATGAGTTCATGTTATTTTCTCTGAAATGCTTTAATATTTAATTTTGATATAAACTTTCTCATATTATCTTAGTGTACCGAAAGTAAAGACATATTATCATGGCGAGTTTTCCAAATTTGATTATAAATTCAAAGATGATTTATGATGCCTCACATGTGAGTCTATAGTATCTTTTCATGTGTAAATGACATGTTCTGTAACAAGATCATTACAATTTCAATCAAAGGGATGCTTTGTGGCTCCTCTCTCCTTTGGGCACTTTAGTTTACAGTTCTTGGTATTGTTATTTGTTACTAGTGGTGGTGAAGTTGATTATTGAAAAGAGCAGGAGGAGAGAAGGGAGAAGGAACTGGGATTGGAATGTAAAATAAGATTGTTTTAAAAATAAATTAAAATAAATTCCTGAAAATCTATTACCAGATGGCAACTACTCTAATTGGAAAATTCACAGTATATATATGTGATTTGTGCAAAAGAAATCACCAGATACAAAATCAAAATGAGATACAAATACACTTACTTATAAAGCAGTTGTGTATTATGATGCCCTTTTATTACTTAAACTATTTTTATGGAGAAACATTCAAAAATAATTGTACATAAAAGTAAATTGTGTTACTATATAGGAAACAAGAATAGAAACATAGCTTGAATCTGTAGAAGAAATTATTTTTGTCCCATGAAATTGATTAGATACAAATATCAGTACTTTCATCATAGAGACAGACATTTGGATTTTTCCTGGAAATAGGTACAGGAAAAAAGTGGAAATGCCATTTAAAAACTTATCTTTATCTAAATTTTGAAAGTTAATAAACTGACTTTGAATAAATTCTATACTTTCAATTTTTCATTTAACAACCATTTCCTAGTTTTCATTCTGAGGAAATTATGTAAATTGCAAAGCAAATAGCTGATCTGGCCCAGCGCTAATGTAACTAAGAAAACATAGTTTAGTAGTGATTTTCAATTTTTATTCATTAAGGAGAAAATTTTTATTTTGCAATCTTTGAAGTGTGGTGTAGTATTTCACATAGCATATTCCAGTTCAGACCAATCATCTTTTATGAATTCTATTCAGTTGTCATGTGGCTATAAGTATCTTCCATATTAGATAGCACTGTTTTTTAAAATTGAGTGCATCCTAATTATCCTTTATGTTTGTATTTATAGCTGGTTGGAAGTGAAGTATTGATGACTGTTATATTTAAGTATGACATATGAAGAAAGTGGTTGTTAATAAACTGATAAGTCATCATGCAAAGAATTATCTCTACCCCCACTTTATTTCATTTTTCCTGGTTAAAAGTATCAGCTTTTTCAATAATAATTCATTTTTGGAATAAGTAACAGAATAAATTGAGCACTTGATATGAAAACAATACTGCATCATAAAAGTTATTTTTATTTGTACAAATATGGAAAGAACAGCAGACTAAAGATGCTAATATTACATTCACATCATGTAAAGGTAATATACCATAGTTCAAAGTTGTTCAACTAATAGAAAATAATCAGACAATTGAACAAACACATAGCACATTGGTGTATGTAAACAATAGACACTATATTTATCATCACAGAATAAAGGCAGTCTGGTTTATTATGAATGCAGCTTAGGAACTTTAGTGCCTCTGTTCTAATCCCAGTTGCACAACATTGCATGATGTCCCCAAAGTGATTATTATCTTAACATGCTCTGTTTTCTTCAGCGCTTTACTACCTTCTTTCTAGGACTGTGGAGTGGGTAGGTTTTTGATAATGTCTGCCATGTTTTATATACTGAGGAATTGTTTCAGTAAACAGCTAAATTACCTGTGCATTTGTGTGTGTGTGTGTGTGTGTGTGTGTGTGTGTGTGTGTGTGTGTGTGTGTATGTGAGCGTGCCTACCAATATCCGGTACATTTGATGTATCATTAAATACCACTATTTTAAACATAATTTGTAGTGATTCTTTGGAAATTTTACATCATGCACTCCAATGCCACTCATCCCCCAGTCCCTCCTCATCTGCTCCTCACCTTGTAGTGTCCCCCGCAAAGGAAGACTTAAAAAATAATTAAATACAAATAAGAACTAAGAATCAAACAAAAAACTAAAACAAAAGCAAGCAAACTCATATTAACTAAATATAACATGAAAGTGTCTACTTTGTATTAAGAGTTAGTTATTCTACTTCATAAGTGAAATATGACACATATTTTTTTATAACAAAAATGCATTATTTTAGATTTTTATTTCAGTAGAGCAATGTGCTGCATTTAATCTGGTGGTTTTATTATTTTCTAATTTTATTGGCTTAGTAGTTGTATTTCAATTAGAATATGTACAATTTTAGTATAACAATGTATTAAAAAACTATGTTAAGGACTTAAAGCAGTACACATTTAATTTTTTTTTTTTTTTGTTTTTCGAGACAGGGTTTCTCTGTGGCTTTGGAGCCTGTCCTGGAACTAGCTCTTGTAGAACAGGCTGGTCTCGAACTCACAAAGATCTTTCTGCCTCCCGAGTGCTGGGATTAAAGGCGTGTGCCACCACCGCCCGGTCTTAAATAAAATATTATAAAGGAATATTTGTGTCATCATTGGAATTCTCTAACAAACAGAAAATTTGTGACTAAATTTCTGTTGATTAGCCATTCAGACCAGAGTGGTAAGTACATCCCAGCCCAGCAGCCCAGGTGACCCACTATGGGCATCCCCCAATCCTCGAAACTTTCTGCCCACTGAGGGGGCTCCCTCCCCCACTGGCTTTTCTGCTTATCACACCCCAGGTTGTCCCCAAGCATCCCTTCCCATTGGCGTGGTCCTGGGTTCCCCGAGCAAACACGGCCTGCTTCAGGGCTGAGGTCCTGGATGAGAGGGGGTCGAGTACAAAGCTGCAGGGCTTGGTTTGGTCCATGGAGCAGAGAAGCATGCCCTTTCAACAACGGCAGATCCTGAGTGAGTGACCCTGATCCAGATCCACTCAGACCAAGCAAGTGACCACTATCTGAGTACCAGTTGATCCACCTGGAGAGGAAGAGATGGGAAGGCGCCAATCCATTAGTTCCTCCAACAACCTGAAAAGCAACATGACAACACCAGAAACCAGCAATTATGCAACAGGAAGATCTGAGCAACCTAATCCAGAAAAAGTAGAAGAAATCGACTTTAAATGTAACTTTATGTAAGTGATAGAGACCATTAAAGAAGAGGTGAAAAACTCCTTTAAAGGAAGGGATGAGAACACTAATAAAAGTTAGAGAAAATGAATAAATACATCACAGATCCCCTAGAAAGCCAAGAAAAAGCAATCAAACAGGTAAAGGAAACAGTTCAAGACCTGAAAACTAAAATGGAGGCAATGAAGAAAACACAAACTGAGAGATGGCTGGATATGGAAAAGCTGGATAAATGAACAGGAACTGCAGAGACAAGTATAACCAACAGAATACAAGAGATGGAAGAACACCAAATAGACTGAATCAAAAGAAAATCCCCTTGCCATATAAATCAAAACACAAAACATACATAATAAAGAACGAATATTAAGAGCTGCAAAGGAAAAAGGTCAAGTAACATATAAAAGTAAACCTATCAGAATTTACTTGACTTCTCTATGGAAACCATGAAAGCCAGAAGGTCTTGGGTAGATGTGCTGCAGACACTAAGAGACCATGGATGCAAGCCTAGACTACTATACCCAGCAAAGCTCTCTTTCACCATCAATGGAGAAAACAAGATATTCCAGGATAAAAACAAATGAATTAATACATAGCCACAAACTCAGCCTTACAGAAAGCACTAGAAGGTAAACCACAACTAAAGGAAGCAAGCAACACTCATAATAACACAGACATCTAACAACCCTCCACCAGCACAACTCAAAGTAGGGAAACACACAAACCCTACAACCAAAAGAAGAAAACAACCAGAATTAGCAACCACTGGTCATTAATATCATTTAATATCAATGGTCTCACCTCACCTATTAAAAGGCACAGGTTAAGAGAATGGATATGAAAAGAAGATCCAACATTTAGCTGTTTACAAGAAACACAC
>JAQHUG010000121.1:58920-70154 GCA_028555095.1 Dicrostonyx torquatus
GCCTTGATTCCTCTAGTTTTCTTTCAAGGCCAGGATCCTAGGCTTCTGGTCCTGCCTAGGTCCCCAAGGGTGCTGCTTCAGGCAATTTTTTTTATTTAATGTCCTTTTTCTTTGCAGTAGTCACATTGGCCCAGTCTTCCCGGGGGTGGGAATTGTCTCCAGGTCTGCCTCTCCTCCCTGTCTCTGGCCTAGGCTGTACTATGGTAGCCAAAATTCTGCTTAATTCCTTGGATCTTTTCTTGTCCCTCTCTTTCCTCCTGCAACTTTCTGATCCTTTCTTTTCTTTCTTTTGGAGTCTCTCTTTTATTATTATATCTTTTCTGCATCTTTCATTAAGTCCTGTAGGGTGTAATCTTGCAACCCTTCCAATCTCTGTAATTTATTTCTGATATCTGGAGCTGACTGCCCTATGAGCACCACGGACACATTTCCCTTATGATCTGATCTATTGGAATCAAAGGGGGTATACATACGGTAGGCTCCATAAGATGCTCCAGGAAGGCTGCTGGTGTCTCTTCAGGATCTTGTGTAACTTCTCTTACCTGAGCCAAATTGTGGGGCATTTCCCCACAGCTTTGAGGCCCACAAGGAGAATCTGGCAATAGAGACAGAGTCACTCCCTACAGGCTGGGGTGTTGTGATCCCAGTTTGGTCAGGTGAGAGGAAATGCCGCATTGATCTCATTAGGCAGTTGAGTTGGAGCCCCGTTGTCACCCGAAACATTTTTCCTGGCCTCTAAGATGACTCTTTGTCTCTCCTCCGACGTTAGTAAGGCCTGCAAAAGTTGCTGACAATCATCCCAAGTGGGCTGATGAGTTAAGAGGATAGACCCAATGATCCTGGTGAGTGCCACTGGATCTTTGGAAAATGGGGGGGGGGGGTATGAGTCTTTCAGTTGTAGAGGTCTGAGGCCTAGAATGGCCAGTATTGAAAGATTTGTTCCCCTGGCCTGCCTATAGCCCACAAGGGAAAAACCTGGATTCTATCCCCCCTTTCCTCCCGCCTCCCTCTCAAGCGAGAAGCAACCGCTGAAGGCTCCAGTAGTTCACTTGCCCTCTCTCATGGGGAGTTACTGTCTGGGGATGCTGGCTCTCTCGCAGCAAGAAGAGGCACAGCTGCCTCCTCTGTTGCAGGTGCTGGCTGGTGTTGGGGTGACTGGTATGGCAGGAGATCTTCTGCGAGATCAGTAAGGACTTCCTCGTTCCCCCAGCAGCACCAGCTTTGGCTTTGAAGTTTCTTTTTCTAAAACAGGATAGAGAGAAGAACAGGGAGGACAGGAAACAACTGGTGGCAGTGGTAGCACCAATGGTGTGGGAGTAAGAGGTTGGGGTAGAGTCTTCTTGGTAATGAAGGGCGCAACCCAGGACGGTGGGTCATACACCAGGTTTTCCCAGGTCACAATGTAAGCCACCTGGTCAGGATGTCCATGGGGGCCAGGATTGAGCATGTTCTCTTTAACCTGCAAGATAGTATTAATGTTAAAAGTCCCGTCCCGTGGCCATTCAGAACTGCAGAAACTTTTCCATTTCTTTTTTTTTTTTTTTGACTCTAACTGATTGCTAGCTCGATCCTGAACTTCTTTCCAATGATCACGAGTTAGACTTCAGTGGTGGTTACAGTTTGTCCCATCGCAGGTGTAATGAACATAAAATAAGACAGACACAAAACGAAACAGAGACAGACAAAACAGGCCAGAGGCCACGCGGCATGGAATCAGCGTAAAACCAAAAGCAAAGATTCAGATGGAGGCAGGGAAGAAAATCCCCATTCTCCGGGAAGGAGGACTTCCTGCTTGTCCCCCCTCACCCAAACAATCCTTGGAGCGTCCTCCAGGATTAAGAGTCAGAGAGTTCTTGGGTTCGTCAACCCCCTCGTGACTCCAATACAGAGGTTTACAGTACAGGTACTGGTGCCAGACTTACCTATTTACCTCCTGATGGATTCTAGAATTGGGTTGGTGGTCTCCAATCCAGGTGCCCCCTCCAAATGAAAGACCCTGAAGGTGGAGGTCTTCAATGGAGTGCCCCCAGACTCAATAACCAGGCCATCAGCTGCAACAAGGAAGAGGTTTATTTCTCAATCGTACAATCGGGTGCTGCAGCCCTCGGGAGACAGCACCTCGAGCATTCCAGCAAACAAGTTTTTAAAGGCAAAAACCACAAGTTTAACATGAATTATCAGATAACATCCAGGATTGGTCTAGACTATCGAACCAGGGTTACAACAAGGGCAAAATTAACAGAGTCCCACCTACACATGTTTTTCTTAACTGAGTGCTCCAGCTGCAACCTGTTTTGGCAACTAGTTGGTTTCCTAGTGGGTAGGAGGTAGGGGAACTGACTAGGGTTCAAGTAACAAGCTTGTTTATCTCAGTGCCTTCCTATATGGGTGTCCTTAATTTTTAAGGTTGGGGTCTTTCACAGAGTATGTCCAATTTGTTCATTGTTTTATTATACGAGATTAGTGAATGAAATGGATGAGTTTTTTTAAATTATTTTATAAGTTCTAAGTTGGATGGGTAATTATGCCAACATAATCTTTTGAAAAGATGTTTCTTGTATCTAGTTTTTTTCTTTTCTTTTCTTTTTTTTAGTTAATGCTTTCTTGTGTGGAAGCATTGTCAATCCAAGTAACTTAACCTCAATATATATGGAAGTTACTATATATTATGCATGCATGTATGTATGTATATATGTGTGTATTTTGTGTATGTGTTAATATATGTATATATTCACATATATTATGTATAATTTTAGTTAATTGTAAAATAATATCCCTCAAACTTTTATCAAAAAACCTTGCTGTTATTAGATTTAATGCTTATATTTAAGAAAAAAGGGGGTAAGATTTATAGGTGTTAGAGTTCGGTTGATTTAATTGATCCCTTGTATTTAATTGATTCCATCCCTTGGCAGCTTGCATAGTATTTTCTGGAACCAAAGCTAGACCTCAGGAAAGAGTTTTTCAGGTCAGGTACAGTTGGAACCATCTGAATTCTGTGTTCTAAGTGTGTGGTGTCTTTACAGTAGGAGCCTACCTTCAACCCCTGAAAGGCAACCAATGTAGATTGAAAGTCTATATTGTTTTAGAAGTTATTTGTACAATCCTTTGAAAAGAGGTTTCTAGTGTTGGGTACTGGAGTTTTTATTAGGCCGTTTCTTTTTGTGGAGCATTGCCATCCTAAGTGGTTTAACTTCCATATGTGTGTGTGTAAAATACAAATATACACATATGTATACATATGTAGTACTTATACACATATCTGAATATACCATATACACATTATATGCATTTAAGTTAATGTATGAATAGACATATGCATATTTGTACTTTGCATAATTTTAGTTAAATATAAAATATCAAACAACCTTGCTATTATTTTCCCCTTCTTCTTCTTATGTCCTCATTTTCCCAGTGGTCAGTCTTGAATTCATATGCATACCACCAATAAAAATAGATGTCAACAGAATTTACATATGTGTGCATATATACAATACATGCAAATTATATATGTATATATATTATATAATAAATCAAAGAAAAATATGGTGTCAGTTTGAGGGGAGGCATGGGAGGAGTTCAAGGGAGAGGTACTGAGGGGGTCTGGAAGGACAAAAGGAATGTAGTTCTATTTCAGTTAAAAACATTTGAGGCCAAACTAAGCCCTCCATATATGAAGACAGTGATGAAGCTTGGATTATCTGTGAGGCTCCTGGCAGTAGGACCAGGATCTATCCCTGGTGCATGAGTTAGCTTATTGGAGCCCATTCCTTATGGTGGGATGCCATTCTCAGCCTTATTTCAGGGGGGAGGGGCTTGGTCCTGGCCCAATTTAATGTGCCAGACTTTGTTGATTTCTGACGGAAACCTTTATTTGTTGGGAGGAGTGGGTGGGACATGGGGAAGGGGGAAGGGGCAGGAGGAGGAATGGGGGAAGAACTGAGAATGGAATGTAAAATTAAATTAAAAAATAAGTTATAAAATATTCTATAAAACATTTGAAAATAAAAACTTAAAAAGAATGGATGGGGCTAAGGATAAGGAAAAGTATAATTAAATAGAATGAATTTCTTCTCAGACTTATTGGCTTTTTACGTGCCCATGAGGCACTCAGGTAGAAATATACTGTAAGTAGATAAACAAACTAATTTGGAAATAAGGATATAGCTCAGTTGCTAAAATAAGGTTTAAAGTTTTGGCAGATGACTGGATGGCTAATGATGATGGTTGTATCCTTTATACCCATGCACAGAGGGATTAAAGATGGAAGAATTGATGCTATTCAGCTAGAGTATGTGAAGAAGACTGTACTGGAACACAGTGAAGATAAAACATAAAGTGGAGAAAATAGAGAACAAGTAGAATGCAAATGATTTAATAGTGCGAGAATAAACTGCCTTATATCATCTTCCCTGCTACCTAGTCAAGAGTAGGTTGAACACAGAAGAGCCCTCCATTGAGAGTAACAAAGCAAAAAAGGGACCACAGAGGGACCAGAGGAGACCAAATTGACATTAAGAACATCTCAACATTTTATTTCCTCGAAATCTGGCAAAAGTCATAGACCCTGAGTTCAGTAGGAACTTGGTGAGGCATCTGAATCATGGTACTGTTTCACAGGGAGGAATACAGTACATAGTGAACTGCTGAGTGTGACAGTTTGAAAGGAAATCCAGTCACTTCCCATCACTGCTAGCGTGCAAAACACCCATTTTCAAGCCATTGCAATTACTTCAGCTCTACACGTTTGCCAGGGATTGGCAGGCACACATTACACAGCCTGCTCTGCATTGCCTGTGAGTGTTTGAATGACTCCAGCACTGTGGAATCTCCAGAGACAGCTATTCTCTGTGTTGTATATGTAGACAACCGTGGACTTGTAATCTGTGTTTCATCTTTCCAGATACAGAGCAGTGACTCCAGACACACATAGCTGCAGAGCCCAAAGGGCCTGTGCAACATTATATAGATATCGGGTGTTGGCTGCTGTTTTAGCCATAACACATCTTAGAACTTTAGTTTTCCCACTAATTGACACGTGGAGACTCACTAGTACCCTAGTGATACAATATTGTACTGACAAAATTCAGGCATGCTGAAATGATCTTGCCTTTCTGTGACCACTGGAGAATGATATACCTCTAAAGGTCAGTTTAAGGTTTGAAGTCAACATAGGTTCACAACGATCATTAAGTTCTGAGGCCATTGAGTCCTGTATATTCTTGTCAGGAAAATCATAGTTCCAGGTAGTCAAAAATTAAGAACAAAACAAAAGAAAAAAACAGCTCTGGTATACTTAAAACAATTCTGGCAATGTGTCATATCTTTGCTAAATAAACCTGTCTGCCTAAACTTCCAGGCTTACAGTTTTCTGTCTCTGTTTAAATTATTTAAAATGTAACTTGAGACCAAGAACAGAAAGAGATTTAAGGATGCCAATGTTTGTGGAATGCATAAGCCTAAAGCGAATATATGCTAACAAGAAATCTGTTGGGAATGCACTTCTGCCCGTGTGCATGTGTACTGCAATGCACTAATCAGACCCACAAGGATAATTACATGGCAGGTACCCTGCCTACACTGCCATGCACACTACACATGCATATGCCACTGTGACATCCCTTTACTATGTAACCTGAAGAAATGTGTAGGCTCCTTAACCCCACTGCTTCACACAATTCAAACAAAGTAATAATGACAGTTAAAGAAGCTACACAAAAACAATAATGTATACCCAGAGTGGGCCCACAGCCTCCCCAGAGAAGACCCTAAGACACAGCTGATGAAAGTATTTTAATAAACATACTATCATATTTTCACAAAAATATCTACCAGTTGTACAAATAGCAATGTATAGACAGACATAAGATGTAAAATAGCAAGGCTCAAATACCATAAAAAAAAGAAAAACTAATCAAGTGCCAGAAAAGGAACTTAGTACATGTCAAAAGAAAACACACAATTTAACAAAATTAGGAAAACTTTGCCAAAAACTGTTTAGCTAGGAGTGAGACTTCTTGGCCTTTTGCTCTATTCTGGGATTTTGTCTGACATGATCTTCTACAGGTCTTATGCTTGCAGTTATAGCCATTGTCAATTCATATATGCAACTGCTCTGTTGTATCTAGAAAACATTTCTGCTAGTTTCTTTTTGTTGGTTTGACAAAAAACAAAACTAGAGTCATATTGGAGGAGGAAACCAAAATTAAGGGATCAGGTTTGCTTATGGGCATGTCTGGTGGCCATTTTCTTGATTGTTGACTAATGACATAATACATGAAATTGGGATTGATAGTGGTTTTGATAATAGGGGAGAATTTGAAGGGTGGAAATCAGGAATAGACTTGGTCAAAACTCATTGTATCCATGTGTGAGATTCTCACTCAATAAAATATAAAAGAAAATATCAGAATTAAATTAAACATCGACCAAATGGACCCCATAGGAATTTTGCCAGACATCTTTAGAACATTTGCTGTTCTCCTACATTAGGAGTTCTAGGATGGCCTATACTATAAGGGGAACTATATCTCAAAGCAAAACAAAAGCAAAACAAATAACAACCCTACAAAAAGACTGCTAGAACTCATAAGTTAATTCAGTATCTTTGTAGGAGTAAAAAAAATAGCGTTCAAAAATCGATATTGTGTTAGTGTCCCTATAATGAACAACTCAATAATTAGATTATGAAGTAAACCTCATACGGCTACAGAAAACAACTTCTTAAGAATAAATTAAAATGATGGAATTTTAAGACCAATTTAGGAAATAATAGAATATATGCAAAGATAGAGTCAGCATGCTTATGGATTGGAAAAATTCACAATATTAAAGTATTAATTTTATCTAAAGCAGTTTGCATATCTAATGCACTTTCCATCAAAACACCAGTGATATTCCTCACAAAACTCAAAAACATCATAGAATTTATGTGAAAACATACAATATCAAAATAAAAAAGCATATTGCAGCATTTGATCTCAATGTATACAGAATATCTATATGCTCAACAAGACAGCATAATACTAGTCTAAAAGTAGGCACATAGACCAAAAATATAAAATAAGGATTTTATAAGTAACTCTACAAGTAAAGCATTTATTTCAGAACGTCATTCTCTTTAAATGGTGCTGAGAAAACTGGATATTGATATACAAAAAATAAGATGACCTCTTCCTCTGAACATATAAAGAATCAACTCAAAATGGATTAACGATCTAAAAGTACTGGTAGAAGCATAGTTAAATAGTAGCAGACACTGATATGAGCCATTCATTTTTGGATAGCATACTCAAAATATAGGCAGCAAGAGTTAAAATGGACAAGTGGGATTACAACATACCAAAGAACTTCTCAATAAAGGAAACAACCAAAAACATGAAGATGCTGATGTGGAAGAAATTCAAAGTAATAAAATTGATGCTATAAAGGACTTATTATTGAATTTGCTTCAGAGATATTAAGTCACAGAAATGTAATTTAGCTAAAGGAGTACTGCCTCCAAAACATACCAGGTCTGTTAAAGGAAAGAAAAATTTAAGTTTCTAGGATGTAAACTAAGTAAATGTAAGTTTCTAGGATCATCGAGATTGGCCATTAGGCTCCATCTCATGATAAAGGAGATAGTGCTAACTTTAGACCTGCCATTAGGTCCTGATTGTCACCCCAAAGATATACCTCTAAAGGTCAGTTTAAGGTTTGAAGTCAACATAGGTTCACAACGATCATTAAGTTCTGAGGCCATTGAGTCCTGTATATTCTTGTCAGGAAAATCATAGTTCCAGGTAGTCAAAAATTAAGAACAAAACAAAAGAAAAAAACAGCTCTGGTATACTTAAAACAATTCTGGCAATGTGTCATATCTTTGCTAAATAAACCTGTCTGCCTAAACTTCCAGGCTTACAGTTTTCTGTCTCTGTTTAAATTATTTAAAATGTAACTTGAGACCAAGAACAGAAAGAGATTTAAGGATGCCAATGTTTGTGGAATGCATAAGCCTAAAGCGAATATATGCTAACAAGAAATCTGTTGGGAATTAACTCTTACTTGGGCATTAGCCCTAGATGGACATGTGCTTGGGTAAAGAGAATTCCTTACTCTGTAAGTGTTTAGAACCATTTTTCACTGAGAAAGAATATTATTTCTATAGCAAAATGACATGCTGGATGGGGGAAGTAGTTGTAAGAAAAAAACCAATAGAATGTTTAAAGAACAAAAAAGTTCACAATAAAAATCCAATGGCACAAACATTTCCCCAAAGAAAAGATGCATAATGTATTAGGCATTACTAAACATAATGAAAATGCTAATGAAAATCAAAGGAGTTATCTTGCCCAAATATGAATGTTTATTATCAAAGAAGCTAAATAATAAATGTTAATGAAAATGGAGAAGTTAAAGGACTTTTCCTGTATAGCTGGCTAGAATGTAAATTAATATATCCATTATGGAGAACAATATAGTGGTTCTTCAAGAAACTAAACATGGGTTTTCCTTAGTATTGAAGTATCTCACTTATTGATATGTATATATATATATATATATTATAATATCAAGGAAGAGACCTAGACTTCAATATTTATTGTCCCAGTATTGACAGTAGCCAAGATATGGACTCATAGTGTTCATCGCTGGATGGAGGGATAATTAAAATGTATTGGCAGCACATAAATATTACTCAACCATATAAGGACTAACATCTTGTCACATATGACAAAGTAGATGGAAGTGGAGGACACTGTATTGAGTGAAACAAAGCAGATACAGAAAGAAACATGCTGCACAGTCTTTCTCACTGGTGGAAAAAATAAAATTATTCTAAATGTCAAAGAGAATAGAATGATAGTTTGTAGAGGCTAAGAAGGATTACATGGTAAGTGTCAACTATACAGATTAAAATGTAGCTATATAGAAAGAATTCGTTCTTGTATTCTGCAGCAGTGTTACTGAATACAGTTGGGATTCTTTTAGGCAGGGCTCATAGTCTCCTTAATAAAAACTATCTCTAAGATGGTGTCAGAAGGAAGCACAAGGGCGATTTTATTAGATTTTCAGAGAAGAGCAGGGCAGGTAAACTGTAGATCTTGGCAGCTGACAGGCAGATTCAGCAATGGAGACTGGCAAGCACCTGCATGGCAGGAGGCATTAGGGCTTCAAAAAAAGACAGAGAAACACAAAGTGATATGGAAAAGCATGCAGAGGCTTTTGGCCAGGATCAAACAAAAGAGACAGACAGAGAAATAAAAAGAAAATGTTATTCTTTTTCTGAAAAGCAAAGAGAGATGGCAGTACTACGTGACTGAAGCTTTGAAAGCAGCTTCACCCGAGGGCAGGGCTACCGGAAAGACTAAGTATACTATATCATTAAGAAGAGAAGTGTGTCTCCTTTCTTCTTGTCTGTCATCAGAAAAATCAGTTTTCTTATGGTGTGAGCTCCTGACAAAGTAACTGACAGCCACAGCTGGATTCACTCTTAAAAGCAAGAGGCAATATTATGTGATGGTTTTGGGGTAGTTGACAATGTCAGGGACAGAGGAAGAACTTAGATCGTACTTGTCAACATAGAAGGAAATACTTTTTTTTTTGATGGACTGGCACAAAACCTAGATAACCCCGCCTTTTCGTATGATGATTTAAATCCTAAGGAAGAAATTTCTTTTTCTAGTGTTACCAAGGAAACAGGGGTTGGGATCCAAAGGAGACCATGATGGAGGAGTCCATCCCCAATGGCTTACAAGATCCCTCCCTCTAACAGTATGATAGGGTGGCTATAGGCCTCAGTGATTTGTGATGTATTTTATAAAGGGCTTAAATTGAATACCTTGATAGTTTCAAATATAAATGACAGAAATGGAAATTTACACTGATTTGATCACTACATACATATTGAGCAATAAATAAATGTACTGAAATGCCACATTGTACCCCATAAATATACATGATTATTTTTTAGTAACTGAATAAATATAACTTTTTAAAGATGTAAGAAAAGTTTCAAAATCCTTTATATTGCCAATATTTTTGGAGGTAAAGGGCATGAGAATAGAGGTGATATCTTCTGCAAAGATGTAAAGAGAGTTTATTTACCACGGAATGATTCTGTCAAATTTTGTGAGTGGATAAACTTATTAGGTTTGCTTGCATCAGTATGGTTTTGTGGCTACTTACAGGAATGTGGGCCACTCAAAAGCTGGATCAAAAGGAAGTCCCAGCCCATCAGGGATAATGCCTTACAAACCTTCAGCAGTGGATTCTTACTCTTTGTCGGTCTTCTACCTCATAACTCCCATATATTTTTATTTTGGAATACTCTTCAAGTCCACACATACCTTGGTGGGGTGTGTGTCTCAGAGAAGTTCTAGAGACATTTTTCATTCACCTACAAGGGAATATCAATGACTCTATTACCATTACTGTACACCTAGCTGCCACACTATGTTGCTTTATGTATTTCAATTTCTGGACCAATTGACTCTTGAGCCAAAGTATTCTGCAGTTCATAAAAGGGACATCTGTTCTATAATGGCAATAGTCAAGAGGCAGCTGTATTATCATATCCTTTCCCTTCTCTTCCTACTGCTCCTACAGTCTTTCCACATGTCTTCTAGGTTGTTTTCTTAGCTTTGGGGAAGGTGATAGATATGTACGATTCTTTAAAAATCGGTGTGCTGTGCCATAGCGGGTCACTTATTCTTAGCAACTGGATCATATTAGGAGTCTATACACTAAGACTTGAACCCTGCAAAAAGAAGTCTCTCTTGACTGCTACTGACAGTATAGCAGCTCCTTGGATAAAGCACAAATGTTTAGAAGCACTTTGATAGACCCATCAAACCCATTTTACAAAACAATAGCATTAGCATATGCTGAAGCCTCAAGTGTTAGCACTGGGTTGCAAAAACATGGGTTTTCCCCATGTGGTGTGTCCCATAAATCCAATCACAAAGTACTTGAATGTACTTAAAAAACATGACACTATCATCATGCCTGGTATTCTGACAACATTAACATGTAGATTGATCATTCTCCCTCAGAAGCCTGTGAAACTTTCCTTTTTAAAATACAAATGTGTAAGATTTGTTGGGGTTACTGTCCCACCCAGTACCCCACAGCCGGCAAGCCCCAAAGAAAATCACACAGAGAGTCGACATTAAGTTATACACTGATTGGCCCATTAGCTCAGTCTTCCTACCAGCTCCCATAACTTATATTAACCCATTGTTCCCATCCATGCC
>JAQHUG010000121.1:79829-94062 GCA_028555095.1 Dicrostonyx torquatus
ATATGGTATCAATACATAAACAATATATAAGTATCTTAATCAGTGGTAGAAATGTACACTGTAAAATGGAAAATATATATTTTTCTTCATATATATTTTTTTCCACGCCTACGTAATTTATTTAACAGTATGAGTCATTCAGAAGTCTTTCATGTCTGAATCTGTCATATTATGTATCTGTAATTCTTTAATGTACAGAAGCAGTTCTTAAAATGCTAAGCAGTTCTTAAAAACTTTAACTTGTGCCATGTAGGGGTAATTAAGGTACTGCCTGTTTCTTGCCCAGTCTAAACCTTTACTGTGCTGTTATCATGGTAATTACGGTGGTTCCTGCCTGAGATCAGCATATTCCAGCATGGCAGAGCTGAGCCAAGCTGCTCCTATCTCAGAGTCAATTGCACCTCTGAGTCGCATGCAATGTTACAGGCACACAGCAAGTCCAAATTGTCATCAAGCAAGCAAAACGTAGCATTTTAGTCAGAAAACCCCATTG
Source organism: Dicrostonyx torquatus (assembly GCA_028555095.1). Classification (NCBI taxonomy): domain Eukaryota; kingdom Metazoa; phylum Chordata; class Mammalia; order Rodentia; family Cricetidae; genus Dicrostonyx; species Dicrostonyx torquatus. The sequence goes on from JAQHUG010000121.1 coordinate 80,323, forward strand.
AAATGATCTGTGTCCTGCCGGAGCCAGAGGTCACACTGGCGGCACAGACTGTAAACTGGTAATTTAAAACCGCCAGTTTCTAGCCAATCTGATCCCGCTGCCTATCCAGGCAGAAAGAGTAAGCCATGGTCACAGTCTCAGCTGCTTTACTCCTGACCCCGAGCGTGCACAGAAGCATCCAGTCCCTCTGGGACCTCTCTGATCTTCAGAGGGAATTTGCCCATCCCTCACAGTGGTATTTGATACAATAACCTTAAGCTTGGAGAATGCCTTTTCCCATCAAAAGAGAACTCTCCTTATTCCTTTAAAACTCTTTAACTGCTGGCTTTAACTTTATGTTCATCCAGATACTTTTACAAATCTGTAAGACACTCAGTCATTAGCATTAATGTGTTGACAGAATCTTTTAGGGTTTACTGATGTTTTCTAGGAAAGTGAAGAAAGTGAAAATTAGTCTCAGGACACACCAACAAAGGGGCTTCTATGAGTAAATATGAACAAGGTCAATGTAGCATAAAAGATTCCATCAATTTTGTCAAAAAAGCAATCTTGTGTATAGTACTGTGGACAGAGGACATCATTAGTCGTTTCCAGTCAGCCCTCTAAGTAGTTACATGGGGCTTACTTGCCTGCTGAAAACTGACTTTGTGTTGAATGAATAATCTCTATATTTACAGGCTCTTATATCTCCCAACCACACAAAATCAACCTTACAGTTTATACCAATGAAGAAAACACCACCACAATCATATGGCATGGGTGTCTTACCAATATATACACTTTTAATGTACTTTATTACACTGGATATAGGTATATAATGTAGCTTCTTAGGGGATATGTTTCCACTCATAGGATAAATTTAACCCTGTTCACCTTTATCTCCTTAGCTGCATATTCATCCCCTGTGCTCCAGCTCTCCTAGACCTTTTCTTCCTTCACCATAGTGGGCATTGCGTTGTTCGTTTTCTTCCTTCAGTGTTATTCTTCATGCTTTAAACCATTGCAGAAGCTCATAAGCACAGCATCTGTTCCTCTTTCAGCCTTTTCCCAAGAAAATCTGGGTGGACACTAGCATTAATGTTGCCACAGTTTTTTTAAAGTGAAATGGACAGATTTCTTTGCTTGGCTTCTGTCTTAGTTACTTTTCCATTGCTGAGATAAAATACCATGACCAGGGAAACTTACAGAAGAATTGGTTTATTTAGCTTATGGTTCCAGAAGGGATAATAGTCCATGATGTGGGTCGTAGGTAGAAGGCACTAGGCAACTGGAACAACTGAGAGCTTACGTTCTGAGCCACGAACAGGAAGTATAGACAGTCACAGGAAATGGCACATGATTTTTGAAACCTCTAAGCCCATCACTAGTGAGATACTTGTTCCAGCAAGGTCATACCTCATGAGACTGCCTAACAAGAGCTGACAGTTGTGGACTGAGGATACAAATACCCAAGACTTGTGGGGAACATCTCATTCCAACTACCATGGTCTCCATTTTTCTAATCCCTTCTAGAGTGCTTCAGGTTATAACAGACATGATTAACCTAATGCTTTAAATAAACCACTCAGACTTTCCAGAACTAGTTTACCTCATAAAAATCTATAGAACCACGTGATTCAGTAAAGCTGACTGAAACTATGTTAAGTCAGTAGATCACTGATTAACTTCTTTCTTTAGTATATTGTGATTGTAGCCTTATCTAGCTCAGGGCTATTGCCGCTCTCACCCCGACTTCCCTATCATCTTGACTACAATCTATCTCTCAGAAATGCTTTACCTGTACAAACCACCATAGGCATCTTAAAACAATGTGCCACATATGCTACCTTTAGGAATGGCAGTGCATTTTATGATATCAGGGATTTCCCTGGAAATGCAGATGCTACAGCCAGACAGACTTTCCCTCTAGACAGAAAGCTCAACTTTGGTCGCATGTCTTTTTATCCATATAAGTGATCACTCAGATTCACCTTTTGTTTGGTCGTATGTGTCTCTGCTCAGTGCATATTTGTTATAAGACTTTCATTGGAAAGGCTAAAATAAGCATCAGTTCTCTGCAAATCATGCACCAACTGACCAAAGAAACAGTTTTATCCAAGTCCAGCTTCATGAATCGATGAGTTTATAGAGGTTACTTACTGAACATGGATGAATGGATTCTTGGAAGAATTTGAGTTGCTCAAAAGCAGTACATCAGCAAGATGTTCCCGTCCAGCATGGGTGCTGACTCATGAATAATGCCTCACTCTGCTATCATCTACCGTCAATCTTCCATTTCCTATATACTGTAGCACTCTAAAAGCATAAGTTGCTATGGGGGCAAATTCAGGAGTATATGGAATCTAGAACAAATTTCTGGTAGACCTTCATTCTTCTAAAAAGGAATAATACCAGGGGCTGGAGAGATGGCTCAGTGGTTAAGAGCACAGGCTGTTCTTCCAGAGGTCCTGAGTTCAATTCCCAGCAACCACATGGTGGCTCACAACCATCTGTAATGAGACCTGCTGCCTTCCTTGCCAGCAGTACATTGTATGCTTAATAAATAAATAAAATCTTAAAGGAATGATACCAGCATTGTGTTGCTTGGCTTATTTTGTACCTTAACTGCTGGCTCAAAATATCCTAGGTCATTGCAGAAATATCTGATCCATGATGACAGTGTCCTGCTACACCAAAGGAAATATCTATGCTACAACAGAGGTAGTTAAAGAACATTCACAGTTTTATTGTAATGATTTTAGAATATTGTTACCTTCAGATGCCTATTACAATGATAGCAAATCTCCCAAATCATTTTTTACCAGAAATAACTGTTTTTCAATAGTATTACTTTAATAAAATGTTTGCCTATTACTTTAAATAAAATAATTGTATAAAATATGTAATACAACTTGAAATGGCATATTTTCAGCATTTGTATATATATATATATATATATACATTTAAATCCTATTATGTACTGCATGATCTTTTATTTCTAACAAATAAGTTTGTAAATCAGATGTCATTACTATTTTCTAAAAGGAAAATTGAGCTTAAATGTATTCATACTGTCTTCCAATTTATTGCACATAAGTACAAGTTATACAAATGTTCTTCATATTTTAATAATTTGTCTATATAGTAATCATACAAATATTTGTTTTTACTTTACAAGAAAGGACTTTAAAAATCAGGAAAAAAAACAATTTTCTGAAATCACATGTTTGGGAAAATTAGAGTCATGATTCTAAGCTTTGTAAGGTCAATATATTTAAATTTATGTAGTCTTTTTAAAGTTCCTATCTTATAATGACTAAAGGTAATAAGTGATGCTGAAGAGATGGCTTAATAGTTAACTCATTTTGTTCTTACAGCAGATCAGAGTTTTGTTTCAAATATTGAAATGGTACCGTACAATCATTTGTAACTCCAGTTACAGGCAATCTTGTGATCTTTTTCTGACCTCTGTGGGCACCAGGCATACATATGTACATGCTTTCAAGCAAAACACTCATACACATAAAAAATTTAAAGATTAAGGATAAATATCATATTTATCAATCTCAAATACCCCAGGCTTGCACAACAAGTTCGAATCTAACTCTATTTTTCTATCACATCACACTGCTTCTCAGTTTTTCTCTTTCATCAGAACATAGTCTAACCTCTCCTTATATTCTTCATGAAGATAGAACAATGAGGATCCTAAGAGAGACTTACATAGATCTAATCTATATGAGAAGTAGAAAAAGACAAGATCTTCTGAGCAAATTTGGAGCATGGGGACCTTGGGAGAGGATTGAAGGGGAGGGAGTGGGGAGCAGAGAAAAATGTAGAGCTCAAGAAAAATCAATAAAAAAAGAAAAGAAAATGATGTCACAAACTTTACTTAGTCCCATTTTCCGTTTTAACTTACCAATCCCAAAGCTATAATGCAGCCAGAACTAGTGTCGAAAGCACCCCTCCTTCTGGAGCAAATTCTTTATGTACCCCATGCACCACCAAATTTACCTGCTATTATTACTTTTATTATGTCATCAGTCTTTAAGAAGTTATCTTCTAACATGAGACTTTCTTGACTCTTAAGCACAATTCTGATTATCCTCCTTGGCTATGATATTTCAGATTGCACTGTAAAGTCCAATTTAGTCATCAATATCCTTTTACCTCTGTGAGGTAGCCTCCTAATCAAGACATGTGTAGTCCTGCAGTGACACAAGAACAACCTACAGGAAAAAATCTAAATATCACTCAATATAAAAATCAACTATGGCCCTCAAAAGTGGTTATTTTCCATCTCATGTAGAAGAAGCAAAGGTAAACGAAATGTTCTGTTAGGTTATAGTTTCTTGAGAGTAATTTGACCTACGTTAAATTGCACACGAGTAATAAGTATAATTATGGAGACATCAGCTGGCTTTTACCACAAATGAAGACAAATTGTTAAAAGCCTTAGTTTCAATATCCAGCTGAAATTAGTTTTATCAATGAAGATATCCACAGCAAATGAATTGCTTGGAAGATGCTTAGGAAATAATAATACTGTAATTAACAGTCATATGCCCATATGTGCTCTGAGCTCTCCATTCCACAGTCCAGCTAGTATCTAATTAGTAGTGGAACAAAAATAGAACAAGTGGAAGAAACAAGAGGGAAAAACAATATTTCTAGGTAGAACAAACAGTATGTTCACAGCACTATGCCAGAAACTGGTTGATTTAGAATGGATAGGAAAAATAAGTATTCCTATTCTTTTGAGAATTTAGACTTATTCACAAAAGATGAACAGAATAAAGAATATAGATTATGTATATTTTAGTTACTTTTCTACTGCTGTAATAAAACACCATGACCAAGACAACTTATAAAAGACAGCATGTAATTTGGCTTACAGTTTCAGATGCTTAGAGTCCAATATGGCAGAGTGAGTGAACAGCTGAGAACTTACAGCTAGATTCACAACCACAAGGCAGAGAGAGAACATTGCGAAAACCAGAGTCTTTTTAAACCTCAAAGCCCATGCCCAGTGATATACATGCTCCAACATGACATACCTCCTAATCCTTCCTAAAGATTTCCACTAACTAGTGGCCAAGCATTTGGCCATTCTCATTCAAACCACCACAGTGAAACGTCATTAGAATCTAAAGAAAGGGACATAAACTACTCAGGTCAAGGAGCTTTTGTCAAAAGAGGACGTGAGCAAGGTCACAAAAATAAAAGACTATATGTAGCCTGAACTGGCCATCTCCTGTGACCTGGCAAGAGGGATTGTGATACCAACCAGCCATACAACCTTTCCCATGTAGTCTGTCCTGCCAATGGGATGTGCTGGGATTCATGACTATCCCAGTTGTCATCAGAGAGCCTTCATCCAATGACTGATGGAAACAGATGCAGAGATCAACAACAATCAAACATTAAACTGAACTCCAGGAATCCTGCTGAAGAGAGAGAGAGAGAGGAAGGGTTGTACAGGCCAGTAGGGTCATGAATATCACAACAAAATCCACATAATCAACTAATTTGGGCTAATAGGATCTCACAGACTCTGGACCAATAACCAGGGAACCTGTATGGGACTGACTGATGCTCTCTACGTATATGCGACAGTTGTGTAGGTTGTTCTACTTGTGGGGTTCCTAACAGTGAGAACAGGGAATTCTCTTAATGCTTTGACTGTCTTTTGGGGCTTTTTGGGTTGTTTTGCCCAGCCTTATAATAAAGGGAAGTGCTTAGTTCTTCCTCAATTTGATATGCCATGTTTTGTTTATACCCATGGTAGACCTGCCCCTTTCTGAACAAAAACAGAGGAGGAGTGGATTGAAAGGAGGCAGAGAGGAGCAGGGAGGAAAACTGGAGTTGGGATGTAAAATAAATAAATTAATTTAATTAAATAAAGGACTTGTAGAATAAAAGACTTTAAGATAATGGAGATAAAAAGGGACTCTAAATTGTATAGCCCAGATTTCACGTCTTTGCATTATGAGAAGTAAAAACAAAAAACCAAGTCAAGAAAAACAGATGCTCATATTCTCTATGGTTTAAAAAGAAAACGTGGTAGGACCTATAGCGTTTTCAACCACTGAAGAAGTTACATGTAGATACTAACTCCAACCAATTACATAAGTAGAAAACAGTGGAGCCATGTGACTACTAAAGGTCTACAAGATTTCCCTAGCCATCTTTAAGGTTTTGAAATGTTTTCAGTAACTGTTATTTCCCCCTGTACAGTGGAATAACATCATATAGACTTTTCCATGTTTATCTTTTCCTAGTCCACATTTGCTTTCATTTGTACAATTATTTTAGGGCACTGGCCTCTACTTTCTGAAGCAATACTATGTTTATAAGAATGCATTGTCAGGTTTATTTTGTGGATGGGATCATTAAATTATTCTAGTTTCACTGTACATCATAATTTATAATATCCAATGATTAAAACACATAGTTGTGAAGAAATTTAGAAGGATTTGATTTAGGATGGCAGTAAAGATAATATTCCTAGCTCATCAGATAAAGAGGCTTCAAACACATTATGGCATTAGAAACAATTATGAACTTAAATGATAATAATTTAACATTATTATCTTTAGTTCCATTATTATCTTTAGTTCTGTGACTAAAGCAATTCTTCTTACTATGTTTAGTAAAGCAATGGCCATAAAAATATCAATAAGAATGATAAATGATGCAGAGTAGTTTGTAAAATTAAGTGTGTGTGTGTGTGTGTGTGTGTGTTGCTGTTGTTTGTTGTTTTACTCTTTTGGCTCTTTGTTCTTGGGGGCCTGCCACACAGCTCCCAAATAAATACATGTAGAGACTTATTACTTACGAATGCCTGGCCTTAGCTTGGCTTATTTGTAGCCAACTTTTCTTAAATTATCCTGTCTACCTTTTGTCTCCAGGCTTTTACCTTTCTCTATTCTATATATCTTTTTTTCTTTACTTCTTAATCCATGGCTTACTCCATGGCTTGCTCAGCTGGGTGCTGACCCCTGGTCTCCTCTCTCCTTCTTTTTGTGCTCCTTAATCTCTCTTCTCAGATTTCTTGTCCTATTTATTCCCTCTGCATGCCAGTCCCATCTCTTCCTCTCTCCTGCCTAGCTATTGGCTGTTCAGCTATTTATTAGACCAATCAGGTCTTTTAGACAGGCTAGGTAACAAAGCTTCACAGAGTTAAACAAATGCAATATAACAGAATCAACATGGTCAACAAGACAAAACAACAACCTACAGAATGGGAAAAGATCTTCACCAACACCACATCAGACAGAGGACTGATCTCCAGAATATACAAAGCAAAGGACTTAAGAAACTGGTCATCAAGCCGGGCGGTGATGGTGCACGCCTTTAATCCCAGCACTCAGGAGGCAGAGGCGGCGGATCTTTGTGAGTTCGAGACCAGCCTGGTCTACAAGAGCTAGTTCCAGGACAGGCTCCAAAGCCACAGAGAAACCCTGTCTCGAAAAACCAAAAATAAAAAAAAATTAAGAAATTGGTCATCAAAAGAATAGATAATCCAATAAAAAAAATGGAATACAGACCTAAACAGAGAACTTTCTACAGAGAAATCTAAAATGGCTGAAAGATACTTAAGGAAGTGCTCAAATTTTTTAGCCATCAGAGAAAGGCAAATCAAAACAACTCTGAGATTCTATCTTACACTTGTAGGAATGGCCAAGATCCAAAACACTAATGACAACTTATGCTGGAGGGGTTGTGGGGTAAAGTGAACACTTCTGCAATGATGGTCATAGCCAGAACATGGAAACAACTTAAATGCCCCTCAACTGAAGAATGGATAAGAAAAGTGTAGTACATTTACACAGTGGAGTATGACACAGCATAAAAAAATAACGCCATCTTGAAATTTGCAGACAAATTGATGGATCTAGAAAACATCATATTGAAGGAGGTAACTCAGACGCAGAAAGACAAATATATGTACTCACTCATAAGTGGCTTTTAGACATAAAGAAAAGAAAACCAGCCTACAATTCACAATCGCAGAGAACCTAGACAACAAAGAGGACTCTAAGAGAGACATATATGGATCTAATCTACATGGGAAGTAAAAATACAAGATCTCCTGAGTAAATTGGGGGCCATGGGAGAGGGTTGAAGGGGAAGGGAGAGAAAGGAAGGGGAGCAGAGAAAAATATATACCTGAATAAAATCAATAAAAAAGAATCAACACATCTTTGAATCATTAAACAAATGTTGTCTAGCATAAACAAATGTAATACATCTTCAGCTAACATTCCACAATATGTATGTGTTGCCTAGAAATGAAAAACATGTTAACTAAAATTACTTAGAATGTAAGACAGAAGGTAGCTCAATATACTGTGTACTGAATAGGTCATAGAGTGGATAGAATATACTAATACCAGTTTCCCAAATTAACATAATTTCTACCTGTATCCTAAATACTTATGATAGCTCTCACAAAGTCATTACGTTTTGCAATAGATACAAACTATTGCAGAGATCCACAGCTGGTCAAAATGTAAAGAAGAAGAAACTGTAGGGGTGCCCAACCCCAACTTACATATGTGAAATGCAAGCCGTATACCTAAGGCTCAGGGAAAATAAATTCAGAGGGCATAGCACATTATAGGATAACTCCATTTAAACTCTTTATATATAAAGGCTGAAAATATGGCCACTAATATAGTAGTGTCTTACACATTTGTAGTTTTCCATTGAACTTTTTGGAACTGTCAGTGTGTTATTTATTCCTTCCCATATTCCCTCATCTACTCGGCCCTCTCCTCCTACTTCCCATTCAACTTTCCCTATACCATTAGTCCCCTTGAACACTTTCTATCACTACATTCTGTCCACATTCCTTTAAAATGTACCACCCATAGCTCCTTACTAATTTTCTAACCCCTGTGTGTATTCCTGATTAATACACATATCTGAAGACTCAAAGCTAACATCCACAAATGAAAGAGTATGATTACTTTTCTTAGAATAATTATTTCCTTCTGTGTCCATTTACTGGGAGATTTCATAATCTCAATTTTTCTAAATATTTTCTAAATAATATTCCATTGTATAAATATACAGAGTTTATTGTCCATTCATCAGTTGATGGACATCTACTCTGTTCCCATTTTCTATAGATTATGAATAAAACAGAAGTGGGCATGGATGAGCAAGTTGTTCCTACAATAAGATGTGGAGTCCTTTGAGTATATATGCTCAAGAGTTATATACATCAATCTTGATGTACATCAATTATTATTACAAATGCATGTGGGAAATACTTGATTTAAACCATAGCATTGAAAAGAAAAGTTAAATTTTGAAAGCCTTCCCTATATAGAGAGGAAGATATACTATCACTATGGTAATTATGGTTCCATGTCATTGCTGAATGCAAGTCACACAGACAAGTGGAATATAACAGAGAACATAGAAGTTGAGATGACACCCTGCCATTGTTGGGAAAAGATAATTTTTTCTATAAATGGTTCTAAGGGAATTTACTATTAATTTTTATGAAAAATATTAGTGGGTCCTTATGCCATGTTTCACAAAGTAAGGTATTCCAAGTGTATTAAGCATTTTAATAAGAAGAAGGCTGTAAAGTTTTAGGTGATAATATTGTAAAATTATTAGAAATGTTATTATCAAAATAAATTCAAGAAAGGACTTCTTAAATTAGACAAAAGCCAGCAACCATAAAGGGAAATACAGAAGAGAAAACAATATTTATCAAAGATATCATTAATAGAGTGAAAATTAAGATGTAAATTGGGGAAAGGAACATAGATAACATAAAATGACTTCTTTTAAAACACACAAAGAAATACTAGAGTAGGCAACATTGGGAAATTGGACAAAAACTCTCACGCTTATCAGAATACGAGTAGTTAACAGATTGAAAGGTGGTTAAACACAGTATGACTCAATATTTACACTACAAAGACTAAAACAAACAGAAACACATACATGTTACCAAGATACAGACATAAGACTGTTCATGGAAACCTTATGTATAATATAGCTAAAAATTTAAAAACTCCTTTCAGTAATGTAAACAAACATTTAGTTTATGTATGAAATGTAATATTTCACAGTAGTATACCTTATTGAGCTGCTAAAATTTAAATGAGTCCTCTACACAATGATAAATTTTTTCAGCCTTTTTATCTGTATGTACTTGTGTGTGGTGCACATGTGTGTATATATAACCTTGTGTGTGGGGTCGCATGTGTGCAAGGAGGCCTGGAGTTGACATCAAGTGTTTTCCTCCTCTGTATTCAACATTATATATTGAGGCAGGGTTTCTCGCTGATTCGAGAGCTCACTATTTACCTTAGTCTAGTTAGTCAGCTTCCTTGTCTCTGTTTCCTGTCCCTTGCAATTACAGGTTGGCCACCCTTCCCACTTATTTTTGAACAGTTATGGAGATCTAACTCAGGTCCCCACGCTTTTGTGGCAAACAATTTACCCATTAGCTATCTCTCCAGACCCTCAAAACATCTTTTAAAAGAAAAGAATTTATGTGTATGTGTGCGTGTTTCTGCTCATAAAAAAAAATCCCTAATCTAAATTTTTTTTTCGGGGGGAAGCAGACATGGATACAAATTAAAATAAAAAAATGACAATTTTAAACTTTAAGGTGTTAGTTCTCTGAGAAAGATGTATGAGATATTAAAGAAACTTGTGAACCCCATCAGAGTTCTATTTGTTGGCATAAAATGTGACAAAAGTATTTCTGTTACAAAAAAACTTTGATTAAGTGCATTTTTAAAAATATCATCTATATACATCCATATAAAACACTTTAAGCAAAACTGGTAAATCAGTTTAATAAGAATGTTCTCATGCCCTTGATATCTAATCACCCTTTGTCAGGTGCTTCATCTTCCACTGTGGTCAGTACTGCTGAATACTCTGGTCTTCTATCATTGAAACAGGTTTTTCAGAATTCCCCTTACTCTTGATGTTTTCCCTTAGCAATTTTTCATACACTGACCCTTCTGTTGCTTCTTTGTTATAAATACTCTCCATGCATGCTATATTTAGAAACAAGCCTAATTTCTCTTCCCTTGAAACATACTGTTGTCTGTGTCATAATAACCCTTAATAAAGTTGTCATTACATGCATTAAAAAGTAACAGTGTCTTATTATTTAACAGTAGTATTCACAAGGAGATTCTTTTAACATTATATGTTTGCTTTATAAAAAATTTCATATATTTTATTATCTAGATGCATTACTAGAATTTTTTATTGTTAAAAGAAAAATTTACATTTACTCCCCTTATCCCAGGCCCTCCCGCTCCCCAACTACCCCACCTGCCGTCCCCTTGCTTCCTTAAGATGGGGCAGGATACCCTGCCCTTTGGAAAGCCCAAGGCCCTCCCCGCACCATCCCGGTCCAAGAAGGTGTGCATCCATATAGAATAGGTTCCCAAAAAGCCAATACATACAGAAGAGATAGATAGGTCCCTGTACCATTATCATTGGCTTCTCAGTCAAGGTGGAGATAGAGGATGGGTGGATATTGGAGAAGGGAAAAAGATACCGACATTAAGGGAGTCATTTTAAGATTGGCAAGAGACTTGTCTCTAGAGGGGATCCCAGGTGTTCCCAGGGATGTCCCCAGCTAGGTACTTGGGCAGCAGAGGAGAGGGTGCCCGAACTGACCTTGTTCCAGAGTTACATTGTTGAATATCTTGATCGTCACCATAGAAATTTCACATGATGGATGGAGATAGAGCCAGAGACCCACATTACTAGAATTTGTATTCAAAAAGAAAATAAGGAAACTAAATCTCCTATTAAAAGAAAGTTGTCATTTAAGTACAAAAAATTTTTTACATGAATAAAATCTTTTCTTTTTTAATTTGAAAATAGATTCTTCTCTTTTTTTAATACATCCCAACCAGTTTCCTCTCCACCCACACCTCTGAGTTCTTCTCAGTTCCTGTCTCCCCCAGGTATACCCCCCTCTATCTCTAATCAGAAAATAGCAAGCCTCCAAGAGACAACAACCAAACAGGACAAAAGATACAAAGAGACAAAAGGCAAAAGCCCTCACATGGAAGCTGGAAAAGGTAACCCAACAGGAAGAAGAGTTCTAAGAGCAGGCAAGAGTCAGAAAGAAACACACTTGCTCAAACTGTTAGGAGTCCCACAAAAACACCAAATTAATAGCCATAGCATACATGCAGAGGACCTTGTGCAGGTGCACACAGGCCTCATGCTTTCCACTTCAGTATCTGAGAGTCCATATGAGCCTTGCTTACGTTCTCCTGTTGTCCTCCATCCCTTCTGACTAGTACAGTCTTTCTTCCTTGTTTTCCATGGGATTCCTGAAGCTCTTAGTGGAGAGACCTGATGAAGACCTTCAATTAGACTTTCTGTCTGCATAATGTTTGGCTGTGGGTTTCTGCATACCAGGTCTCGGCTACCAGAGGAAACCTCTCTGATGATGACTGGACAAAGCACCAAATCTACAAGTATACCAGAATAACATTGGGAATCGTTTCATTGATTATTTTTACTACATCTTTTGGCAGTCTGTTTGGTTCTATCCTGTGTCTCTTGGCTATTCAGTCTGCTGTTCCTGGCCATGCAGGCTGTGTAGGGAATGAAATCCTTCTTGTGGCATGGACATCAGGTTAAACTGGACATTGGTTGGCCACTTCCACAAGTTCTTTGCAACCATTGCCCAGCACATCTTTTAGGCAGGACAGATTGTAGGTCAAGGGTTTTTAGGTGGGTTGGTGTCCAGGTTTTTTTTTCTCATAGCCTACAGAGTACCTTCCTGATGTAGGAGGGTTCTTCTGTATTTCTGTTGCTTTCATTGGTTGAATAAAGAAACTGCCTTGGCCTTTTGATAGGGCAGCCCTTAGGTGGGCAGAGTAGACAGAATGGAAGGTTGTGAGAGAGAAGGCACTGGTGTAGACGCCATGTTTCTCCAGTCCAAGATGGACTTTGATTAGAATCTTCCTGGTAAGCCATGCCCACATGGTGATACACAGACTAGATATGGGTTAAACTAATATGTATAAGAGGTTAAAACTAATGGGCCAGGCAGCAATTTAATTAATACAATTTCCATGTGGTTATTCCAAATGTAAGCTAGCCCAGCAGCCAGGAGCCAGGCAGGATAAAATAAAAGGCCCGTGCTCCTCTCAGGTGCTGGGAACACAGCCTTCACCTCTTTACTACACTTTTCTATGTAAAAGAGATTAGAATTTAGGGATGAAGACTAGGCAGGGAACCAGCTCAACCTCTCCACAGTCTGTGAACTGTGTGGATGTTGTCTTGAGAGTAGGGCCCATCTTTCAGTTTTAGGGGAGTGACCTTCTGTCCTAACATCAGCCTGGGCTGTTTAGGGATCTCCATGGAACCGCCTCGGTGAATAGCACCCAGTTCCACTACTGGAAGACTTGTCTGGCTACAAAAGATGGCCAGTTTAGACTCCGTCCTTCATTACTAGGAATCCTCACTACAGACACCCTCATAGATTCTAGGAAGTTTCCACTGCATTAGGTTTCCATACCACCTTCCCATATGCCCCTAGTTCCAGGATATCTCCACACACAATTTCCCTCTATCTCTGTGCCCATCTGATCCCTCCCACTTCAATCTGACCCACCCCTATCCACCTGCAAGATCTATTTTATTTCCCTTTACTAGGAAGATTCACGCTTCCCCCTTAGTTAGGTAAAGAGCCCTCATCTTGCTTTTCATGGTGGAGGGTCCTTGGTGAGTGCCACAGCTTCA
>JAQHUG010000121.1:125344-136758 GCA_028555095.1 Dicrostonyx torquatus
TTCTTTTGGGTTTGCCAGCTGTGGGGTACTGGGCAGGACAGAAACCCCAACAAGCAGGACCCTCATGTTACACATACACCTATGGACACCTGATTATTTATAAAGTACCCTGAAGACACTGGAAACAAGATAACATCTGTAACAATTGATACTGGTCAAATTGGATGACTGCATATAGAAGAACCAAAATATATCCATACTTATGACATTGTTATCTCAAATCTATTCCTATTTTTCTTAGGTGTGGTCTCTGCAGAGTGTTGCAGATTTCCTAGATGTTTTCTGTCAGGAAATTTTTAGATTTATCATTTTCTTCAACTGAGGTATTCATTTCCTCTATTATTTTGTCAGTGCCCGATATTCTGTATCCCATATCTTGCATTCTCTTGGTTAAGTTTTCCTTTACAGTTTCAGTTCACATTTCTAAATTTTTCATTTCCAGAATTCTCCCATTTTGTGTTTCCTTTATTGCTTCTGTTTGCATCTACAGGTCCTTGATAGTTTTATTCATTTCCTTTAATTATTTGTTTTTTTTTCTTTAAAAGGATTTATCCATTTCTTCTTATAGGAGCTCTGCCATCCTCGTACTGTTGAGTGTAAGCTCTTTTCCTTGTGCTTCAGTTATGCTGGAATATTCAGGGCTTGCTATGTATGGTAGGACAGCTGGGCCCAGGGGGAGACATATTTCACTGGCTGTTATTGATTGTATTCTTATGCCGGCATCTAGGCATCTGGGTTTCAGGTGGTTATAGGTCTAGGTGCTGATTTCTGAGTTTGTCTTTGTTGGGTGGGTGTTTTAATCCTTGGTTTCTATTACCTTACTGGGCTTTCAGAGAGTGTGTTGGCTGTTTGGTGCCTGTTTTACTAGCCTGATTGCCTGGTGTACACACTGGGAATTTCTGCTGATGTTGGATCCTGGGGAAAGGGGAGGATAGGGAAATATGGTATGTTACATATATAGTGGCAACCCTGAAGTTTGGTTCTGAGAGAACCTGAGTGAGTGGAGAAGTCTGTGGACAGTCTACCTAGTCTTCTGGTGATCTCGGTCTATGGTTGAGCAAGGAGAGTCCACCACATTTGCAGGCTAGTACATAGCAATGAAGCAAGCAGGTAAGGCCAGGAGGGGATGGTTTGTGAGATCCATAGCAGCAGAGAACAGAGTGGAGTGTTAGCTCTAGCTGGTTCTTTCTTGCAGTGCTAGGAGTGTTCCTGAGTTTTTGCTTCTGGAGGAAGAGAGAATTACATAAATCTTCTCTATATAGTTTTATACTTATTCATAAAAATTTGTGGAGAAAAATTATACTTATTAAAAAGAAAGGCATGCATATATATTGAGAAAGTTTAGTTTTATGAATATTAAAAACTGATAGCTTTGATCTGAAAAACATGGGTATATGAAGATATGCCATAGTGTTGTTTTATTAACAATGACTTAAAGTGTGTCCATCAATAGTAAGTTTGAAAATGTAGTGAAATATACATATGAACTCTTTTGGAGCCTCAGAAAGAATGAATCATATCCAATTGTGTAAATGTACTGCATTTCCACTAAACAGTCATCAGTTGATTGACATCTAGGATATTTCCATTTCCTATCTATTGAGAATAGAGCACCAGTGAACATATCTGAAGAATTATCACTGTGGTGGGATACAGAGTTATTTGGGTATACATGCAAGAGTGTTGTCCTGAACCATGTGGATAAATATTTCTTTTTGAGAACCTTCCACGTTGATTTCCATAGTAGCAGCACAAATTGTTACTCCCCATAGCAGTGAATAAGAGTTGCCCTTTCCCTCATGTCCATGCGAACATTTGTCATTATGGGTTTTTATCTGATCCATTCTGGCTGTGGTGGGATGAAGAAAGTAGTTTTAAGTGATATTTCCCTGATACTAGGAGTGTCAAATATATTTTTTAAATGCCTCAGCCATTGTATTTCATTTTTTTGTGAATTTCTGTTTAGTTCTATGCACTGTTTTGGATTGTTTCTTTTCTTGGTGCTTAGTTTTCTGAATTATTTGCATGTTCTAGATACTAATCCTCTGTTGGATGTATAGCTGATAAAAATCGTTTGCATTCTGTGGCCTACCACTTTATTCAAATAATGGAGTTATTGGCTGTGCAAAGTCTTTTGGTTTTATGTGGTGCCATTTATCAGTTGTTAGTCTGAGTCTTAATGCCTATATTACAAGGTATATTGCCAGGAAATGGAAACAGCCTAGAAGCCCAACAATGTAGGAATGGGTAATTAAAAAGTATCACATTTATGCAGTATAATATTATTCAAAAGAAAAATGAAATTTGTAGATAAACAGATGGAGCAGGAAACAACCATTTTGAGTGAGATAATCCAGATCCAGAAAAATGAATGTTGCATGATTTCTCTCATTTGTGAATGCTAGGTTTGAAACTCTAGATATGTCTCTTCCATTTGGAATAACCATAGAGGTCATGAAATTAGTAAGAGGACATCTGAGAGGCTTTCAAAACAGGGGAGTTAGAATATAATTATATAAAGGATAAATAAGAATATCAGAGTAGGAAGGATGAAATGGGAATGGGAGGATAGATGAAAGAATAAAGGGAACAATAACTTAACATTTAAGACCCTTCGAAAAAGTCATATGGAAACCTCCTACTACAGAAGCTTTCTAAAATATAAACATGTACACATACAAAAGCTTTTAAATGGAATTTTCATCAAATGGGCAGTGTGTCTGATAGGCATCACAGACCAATAAAACACCCAGTACCCAGAATAGGTTATCTCTTTTTGGAGTCATTGGCTACAAAGGTCCTATAGATTCTCAAACAGTATAGGCAATTACTATTGCTCTTGCTTACTCTTCAGAATTTGATAATGCAACCCCTTTACCAAAGACACCACATATCTGAGTGACTGAGCACTGAGAAATCAAGCTGGCACTCATCTGGAAGCTTCTTTCTTACTGGCTATATTTTATAGTACCAGGAGAGTCTGTAGTAATGAGGTGCAGGCTGTGTTTCCAGCATCTTAGAGGAGCGCGGGCCTTTTGATCCATCCCGTCTGGCTCCTGGCCGCTGGGCTAGCTTACATTTGAAATAACCACATGGAAATTGTATTAATTAAATTACTGCCAGGCTCATTAGTTTTAACCTCTTATACATATTAGTTTAGCCCATATCTAGTAATCTGTGTATTACCACGTGGTTGTGGTTTACCGGGAAGATTCTAACCAAAGTCCATCTTGGGCTGGAGAAACATGGCATCTGTCCCAGTGCCTTCTCTCTCACAGCCTTTCATTCTGTCTACTCCGCCCACCTAAGGGTTGCCCTATCAAAAGGCCAAGGCAGTTTCTTTATTCAACCAATGAAAGCAACAGAAATACAGAAGGACCCTCCTACACCAAGAGTCTATGAATGCTGCTGGATGAAAAAGGAAATCATCAATTTTTTTCTTAGATTATCTTTTTTAAATACAAATCCAAATTCCCACTCTCTCCCTTTGTTCCATTTCCTCCACACATCCTCCCACCCCACCACCCTCTAACTCTAAGAGAAGGTAAGGCACTTTGCTTTGTGGAAAGTCCAAGGCCCTCCCTACTACATCTAGGATGAGCAAGGTGTGCATCCAAAGAGAATAGAATTCCAAAAAGCCAGTGCATGCAGTAGGGATAAATCTCAGTGCCGCTGCCAGTGGCCCCTCAGTCTGCCCTAGTCATACAACCGTCAGCTACATTCAGAAGGACTAGTTTGGTCCTATGCTTGTTCCTTCCCAGTCCAGCTGGAGCTAATGAGCTCCCATTAGCTCAGGTAGACTGTTTCAGTGGATGAACCCTTTATGGTCTTGACCTCCTTGGTCATACTCTCACTCCTTACACTCTTCAATTGGACCTTGGGAGCTTAGTCCAGTTCTCTGGATGTGGGTCTCTGCCTCTGTTTCCATCTGTTGTTGGATGAAGTTTCAATAGTGATATTTAAGATAATCATCAGTCTGACTATAGGGTAAGGCCAGTTCAGGCACCCTCTCCTCTAATGCTTAGGGTCTTAGCTGGGGTCATCCTTGTGGATTCCTGGGAAATTTTCTAGAGCCAGCTTTCTTGCTAACCCCATAATGACTTCTTCAAACAAGATATCTGTTTCCTTGCTCTCATATCTCTCCTTCCTCCATCTCGACTATCCAATTCCCTCAAGTTCTCCTCAACCTTCCCCTTCTCCCCTCTCATCCATTGCTGGTGGGAGTGAAAACTTGTGTAACCACTTTGGAAATTAGTATGGTGGTTTCTCAGAAAATTGGGAATCAATCTACTTCAGGATCCAACAATACCACTCTTGGGAATATACCCAAAAGATGTTCAATCATACTGCAACAAAAGCATCTGTTCAATTATGTTCATAGCAGCATTATTTGTAATAGCCAGAACCTGGAAATGACCTAGATGCCCCTCAACTAAGAATGGATAAAGAAAGTATAGCATATTTACACATTAGAGTACTACTCAGTGGTAAAAAACAATGACATCTTAAATTTTGCATGCAAATGGATGGAATTAGAAAACACTATCCTGAGTGAGGTAACTCAGACCCTTTAAAAATGAATATGGTATGTACTCACTCATAAGTGCATACTAGCCATAAACAAAGGACGTTGAGCCTATAGTTCATGATCCTAGAGATGCTAAGTAATAAGGTGAATCCAAAGAAAAACATATATAGACCAACCTGGAAATTGGAAACTGACAAGATTGCCTGACAAAATTGGGAGCAGGGGGCAGAGGGATAGTAGGTAGGAGAGAAGGAATCATCAGTCTTATCCAGTTGTGAATGCTGTGATATATAGTAATGACTGGCCTGGCAAGATATACCCACTTCTATAATAGTGGCAGAAATATCAGAACAGTAAACTTTCACATTTGACTTAAGAACTGCCTTACAGGATAGAACCCATATCTGGCACAGTCATTAGGACCAAAAATTTGTGGCTAGACTGATCTTAAGCCCCAGGGGAGAACCTACTTTTTGTCTGCTAAATGGACATAATAATAAACATGACTTGGTATACCCATGGATTAGTGTATCACTCAGTCTGCATCAGATAGACTTCTTTTTGCATTAGGTGATGATTTTTATAGATTCGGTTATGCCCAAGTTTCTGGTCCCCAAATGAATTCATGTAGCCAGATTCCTGAAGCAAATCACATGAGAGTTTTTAAATATTCAAACTCAAGTTTGGACCAACATCTTTTCAGCACCCCAGCATGATGGGTATGGAACGTGTGGCAGGGAGCCCTGGGAGGGTAGAACTTTTAAAGAGGAAATGCCATAATCAAGGGAGTTCATATCCTGTCGTCTTTGGATTGGGTAAGGAAGGCATAGGGGAAGGTAGTTTCTGAAACCATTGGTCAGTGTTTGGGTGTGAAAACCTAACAAAGAGCCATAAATTACTGACAAAGTATCTATCTTCAAGGACAGGATGTCTCCAAGAACATCTGAACCTCGTTAAATTTCATGGCCCTTCTCCCAGGCTCCTTAATTGGCTATTTTTAGGGTATCCTTTTAAATTTTGCTATTGTAGCACATTATGGACCTGAGATCACCCCCCCCTGCCAGCTCATTATATGGCTTAAGATGAAGCCCCTTCTTTAAAAGGGAGTTTGCAAACTCAGGCCTTCAGAAATCCCACAATTAGTTCAAATGCAAAGAATACGAGACTAAAGAACGATTAGCCCTAAATGGGAAATATGGACCACATTCTCTCTCCCAAATATCAGGACGAATTGCACCAGAGGGGTCTGCAAGATTGTAAGAGCGAGAGACAGGGAATAATTACAAAGAAACAGTATTTGGTTGGCAGAACAGTTAAGTTGTACATATTAATTCACAGTGCTTGTGATAGCAAATAGAAGACCTACTTAAGTTTAAGGAAGACCAAATCCCTAAATGGAGAGGGGTTGTGGGCATGGGCATGAAGTCTCACCCCTAGCTGAAGAATTATTAGTAATAGAGACTCACTGGGAGATGGAAAGATATTTTATTTTATGGTCTCATCCCTTATAGGTACAACATGCTCCAGTGAATTGCCACATCCATTTGAATATGGGCAGCACTATTGCATGTGATATTTTTAAGAATCCATATTGGATGGGTAGGGTAGGGAGGTATATCTGGGAGAATTTTGAAGATGGAATGAATGCGATCAAACACAATGTATGACATCCTCAGCAAATCAATTAAAATACACTTAAATGAATTATATAGGTATTTATTTACTAATTGGAGAGATTCCTTTTAGTTTGTGGAGAAATGGTATGTCTAAATAATATGAAACTTTTATGTTACAATTTTGATGACTTTCCAAACTGATTTTCCTAGTAGCTATAATAATATTCCCTCTAGCAGTAATTGTTTATTTTCCCTTAAATGCTTACTGTCATCTGTTGATGTTGCTGTTTATTTTCTTGATGATAGTAATTGTGAATGGAGTGAAGTGGAATCAAAATATAGTACTGAATTAACTTTTCTGAATATCACAGGATAGTAAACATTTTTTCATACATTTATTTGTCATTTAACTTCATCTTCATCTTCCAAGTGTTTCTGAAGTTCCACTGCGAAATTGATGATTGAACCTGTATATACCTGTGTATTTACCATTTTATGTAACAGTATCCACCATAGCCAAATTATGAATTCATCATTGGTGCTCATCAGCAGATGAATGGGTAAAGAAATTGTGTATAAAGAAGGTTTACTCAGCTGTAAAGAAGAAATAAATTATACTGTTCCAAGGAGAATTGATGTAAATGGGTAGCATCATGTTATTAAATAACCTTGTCCCACAAAGACAATAAACACATGTTTCCTTTTGCATATATAATCTAGGAAAATATTAAAAAGGATGAAGGAAAGGTGAGATTGCTAAAGATTTGGAACACTAGGGGAAGGGGGGATGATAAGAAAGAATAATAGAAGGTTATTATCTAAATACTTATATACATGTGTGGAAATACCAATATAAATAATTTTAAAGAATGAGGTACTAATAAGTTGTTCAGAATATGAGAAGTTGAAATATGATGTTGAAGGATAGTATAACATATAGTTAGCTGTTGCTTAGGAAGAACGTATTTAGATGTTTGTATGCATTCATTTGTCTATATATGGAGTGAAAAGTTGAAAAGGAAGCATCAAAGAAAACATTGCTTCCTGGGAAAGCAGGTCTGTGGGAACAAATGACTTATACATTGTCTTTTCCCTAACCAATAAAAGGATATATTTCAATTCTTTTATTTTTGATGTGACATTTTCTCTTTTAAAAATCTGTTTTTTAATTTATTAGATTTTTTAATAAAAAACAATCCAAGTTCCCACTCTTTCCCCTCCTCCACATACCCTCCAACCCCACCACCATCCAGTCCTTAGAGAGGGTAAGGCATATTGCCTTGTGGAAGGTCCAAGGCCCTCCCTACAATATCTATGCTGGGCAAGGTATACATCCAAAGAGAATAGGATTCCCAAAGGCTAGTACATGCAGTAGGGATAAATCCTGGTGGCACTGCCAGTGGCCCCTCAGTCTGCTCCAACCATGCAATTGTCAAACACATTCAAAAGAACTAGTTTGGTCCTATGCTTGTTCCTTCCCAGTCCAGCTAGTGTTGGTGAGCTCCCATTAGCTCAGGTAAACTGCTTCAGTGGATAAACCCTTCATGGTCTTGACCTCCATCGGAACACTGCACTAAGCTCCTAAAGTCCAGTTGAAGAGTGGAAGGAATGAGCATATGAGCAGGGAGGTCAAAACTCTATTTTTATTACATTTTATTTATTTTTTCTTTGTGCTGTGGTTGTGACCCGTAGCCTTTACCAACAGAGCCAACTCTCCAGTTCCGCCAAGTCATCTTTCTGTGTAGGTTTTTTGTGTTGTTTTTGTTAAAAAATATATAGTTCGTCATAAACTACCATGTATAAATTGAATCAACATATTTTCTTTAACTCATTATTTATTGAAGGAAGGAAATAAGATTAAAGAAAAACAACTGACATTTGTTAATGTAGATAGACTTTATTTCATATTTTTCAATAAGAATTAAAATTAATATAGCAGAGGATAAATCCTGGGTTCAACTTGGAATACAAAAGAACGGGTGAGAACTTTGTTTTCTTTCCTTTTCTTTTTTTTTTGTTTTTTTTTCAAGACAGGGCTTCTCTTTAGCTTTGGTGCCTATCCTGGAACTAGCTCTTGTAAACCAGGCTGGCCTCGAACTCACAGAGATTCACCTGCCTCTGTCTCCTAAGTGCTGGGATTAAAGGTGTGCACCACCACCGCCAGGTCAGGAACATTGTATTTTTGCAAAGTAGGAGGAGTAGAAAAATTATAAGTTATATATTTGGACTTTACTATTCTCAAGACTAGGATGTCATCAGGAATGTGGAAGGTGAACACTATAGCCATGAGGGATCAAATGGAAAAAGGACCGTATGGGAAATTAGAGCAGAGGCCTTGTATCCTAGAATAAACCCTTGTCCAGGTCCCAAGATACTGAATACAAATGTGATGTACTAACAAATTTGGCAGAGTAAGCTTCAAGTTACCCTACCATTCATGCTACAGAAGGATATTGCTGGCTGCTTATAGATACTTTAGGGGTAACAATTGGAAAAAGGATAACAAATTTGAAAAATACATTTTTCACAGAGAAAGGGAAAATATCTAAAATTGCAGATAAGGAAACAGTCTTTTTTTAAAAGAAAGTATAACAAAAATTCTTTGAGAGCATCTCAGGAATTGACCAGACTCCACCTGTCCAGGATCAATGATGGAAATGTTTCAGCTCAGTTGAAAGATACTGCTTTGAGCAAAAGTCTACCATGCACCATGGAAATACTGGACCACCCATGGAACTGTGATCCCAGTTCAGTTATAGAGGTGTATTATTTGTGTTTTAATAAATAAAACTAGCCTGAAAGTCAGTGTAAAACAGCCAAACTAGTCAGCCATACAGGCCAGGCAGTGGTGGCACACACCTTTAATCCCAGCAGCCACACTAGTTAGCCATAGAGATCAGGCAGTGGTGGTGCATGCCTTTAATCCCAGCACTAGAGAGGAATATACAGCAGGAAGAGACAGGAACTTGCTCTCTTTCAGTCTGAAGATTTCAAAGAGGTAAGAGCTCTCGAGTGGCTTGGCTGCTTTTGCTTTTCTGATCTTCAAGTTGAACCCCAATATCTGTCTCTGGGTTTTTATTATCCATTCTACATCAGTAATATAGACAATCAATGCTTTATTAGGTTTATTAGCTAAAAGGAGTGGGGGTGGGAGTGGCTCTTCAAGCTGGGGGCAAACCTGCATCATACTGATGCAATGTTGGGTTTTCAGATGTGAAACTTCAGCTTCGTGCAGTCTTGAAGGTTTCAACCTAGATTTTAATATTAGACTACAGAGAGGTAAGGGATTGTGTGAGAGTTTCTAAGTTCTGACAGATATTCTCCCAGAGGTTGAGGCACAAGTTTGTGAGGGTGAAGCCTAGGCTGCTGTGAAGACTTGAGACAACAGAGATCACTGGAAGGTGTAGTGTCTACCAAAGCAAGTCATAGACAATGATGGGAGCCAACCCAAGAAAGAAGCCACTTTGTGTAATCAGCAAAGCTGCAGGGCAAGGATGCTCAAGTCTTGAGAGTTCTCATCATGAATGCTACATTCTCTAGACCATCAGCCTGGAATTATAGGATTCAATGTTTGTCCTGCTGAGCTCTTGTCTTGATCCCGCTTTGCATTTTTTATGTTCTTATCTTTATTTTTGTGAATGAAAATTGCTCACTTCAAGCCATTATGTTTTCGAAGTGTGTAACTCTGAAGTAATTATTTTATAGAGATTCTACTGTCAATAATTGTCATAGATATGACTGTGACAAAAGTGCATCAGCTTAGTGGGATTCTTTCTGAAATTAGACTCTAAATAGATGAAGATGGATGCCAAATAATCAAGGTATATTAAAGGACTAGAGGGATGACTTAGTTGGCAAAAGAACTTACGATACAAGCCTAAAGACCTGAACTTGATCCCCAGAACATACATAAAGGTAAGAGAGAATCAAGTCCACAAAGTTGTCCCATGACCTTCATATATGTGTTCTGTCACATATGTACACAAAAAATTATTTCAAAAGTTTATAAAAAGACATTTAGAAAGAGGGTATCAAAGTGCTGACTACAGTTGGGTAAAGAATATTGTCTCTGTCAGTTAAGTAACAAAGGACATTCTTTCCTTTGAACTTCATCAGGTTCTTATTTGATTGTGTTGATGTGCTAAATTAAAGGCCAGCTAATGCATCTGCCAAGAATTGTAATAGATGTAGATTGCATGGTGGTTTGAACTTTGACAATTCCAATGGGTGGTATTTTTTGAAAATTAAAGAAAAATTGATTGTGGCCATTGACTGTAAAGTAAGTATCTGAGTCTAGAAGGCATCTTCTGGAGATTATATATTAATTTCAACATATTTATTTACATTATCTATAACACAATTACATATAAAATTGAGAGATATTATTGGACTCAAATTACATTGTTCTATTGTGTTCTCAAAAATGGTGGTTTCAGATGTTCTGTAACAGTTTCTAAATGGTCAAGGCAGCAGAAGGAACAGACATATGATGTGTTATGGTGATCTCTGCTAGCCTCAGTTTGCAAGGTGTCAGGATAGTCCATTAGTTCTTAGTGTTGCAGGGAAGATAAAAACAATTGAAATGTTAATTCTGGGAGTTGAATCTCAGGGTTCTAGGAGAGAGACCTGAAAATTAAGACTGACAAAAAAAGGCATTAGACCTCATCTGTAAATAGATATGTAACAAAAAGGTAAAATGGGTATTAAAATGGGGCTTAACAAAGATGGAAAAAGCTTTGGCAATGAGTAAGTTATCATCTAATATTCATCAGGGTATAAATTCCTAAAGTTGAGTTTAACCATTGAAATCCACCCTGTAGAGTCACTCTGCATTTTTTTGATTCTTATTTTTTTCATTGTTAAAAGAAAAATTTACATTTACTCCCCTTGTTCCAGGCCCTCCCACTCCCCCACTACCCCACCACCCTCCCCCTGCTTCCTTAAGATAGGGCAGGATACCCTGCCCTGGGGAAAGCCCAAGGCCCTCCCCTCTCCATCTTGGTCTGAGAAGGTGTGCATCCATATAGAATAAGTTCCCAAAAAGCCAATACATGCAGAAGAGATAGGTGACAGTGTCATTATCATTGACTTCTCAGAAAGACCCATTGGCAGTCACATTCAGAGAGTCCGGTTAGGTCATATACTCATTCATCCTGGTCCAGCTGGATTTAATGAGCTCCCAATAGATCAAGCACACTGTCTCTGTTGGTGGGTCAGTCCCTCACGGTCCTGACTTCCTTGCTCATCTTCTCCCTCCTTCTGCTCTTCCA
>JAQHUG010000121.1:140445-161707 GCA_028555095.1 Dicrostonyx torquatus
TACACAAGTAGTTACTCCAATTTTTTTGTATCTGTGGATGTTTACTTTGTTACCAAGTATGTGATCGATTTTCGAGAAGGTTCCATGAGATGCTGAGAAGAAGGTATATTCTTTTCTGTTTGGGTGGAATGTTCTATAGATGTCAATTGATTCTTATTTTAAAAATTGGTCTAGTTTCATCACATTTGGCATGATTATTTAGAAATATGTAGCAAAACTGGTAATCAAATACAAAGGCCTTTTAACGCTTTCTTCCTTAGAACTTTTCATAAACAGTGTAAGTCATTTTAAAACATCTTAAAAATATAGAGATAAAGTCATCAGCAGTCTTTATCTACAATACTTGGCTTAAATTTCTCCATTCTCAAGGTCCCTGATATACCCCATATGTCCTTTTCAGGACGTGACTCCCTTTTCCAATATGTGAATATCTTATGAAGACATGAAAGTAATTTTTCTGGAGCTGACTGCCTAAAAGATGACTTGAAAATTTATTGTATTCAGGTTTTTATACTGGTAATGACTCTACAGAGCTTTATATAACTTGATTATGGTGTTCTTTTATATGAGGAATCTTAGGTGTATAGCTGGAGCAAGTGATAATCCAGTAGGGAGAGATTGGAAAATAGCATTCTCTCAGAGAGAGGAGGGTTTTTTGTTGCTTTGTTTTGTTTTGTTTCTTATAGTAAAATGCTCCTGTTCTTGAGAAGTAGTGTTAAAAATTCTTGTGCTTATTATTCTTTCAGTTTGATTTATACACCTGTTTGTATGGAGGACAGGATTTCTGATCAGTCATCAATGTGGCTCCTGCCATAGAATGATGATAGTAATGTTAGGATCAAGAGACCAGTTCTCCCACATGTACTCAGGTATAAGCATGAGAAGGTAGTTAGCCAGGTACAAGATTATGTTTCTGCCCAGAGGGCTTTGTAAGTATTGGTAATATAAAGTTCATATTAGTTTCAGGAAACTTGGATCATATGTGATGATATCTATGTTATTAAGAAAAGCATTTGATTCAAAGTCTTGCTCAAATTACTAATGCTTCAAATTATGTGATTGTCCAAGCAAGATGAAGTCTTGTAAACATTATGCAAACAGTTATATTGCCATGGAAATATAAATACTTAACAATAGCTTCCAAATTCTTGAGAAATCAGTAAGGTTCCTGTTTATAAAAGAATAAACTGTTGCATTGTTGTAAATTATGAAAGGCTTGAAAGTAAAAGAAAAACAGTATTATTCATATTAATAAATAGTATTCAAAAATCATAAAAATTATGTATCATTAGTCCCTTGTAATTAATACTTGTCTGAATAATCTTGAGGAGTAGTACATTTCATGAATCTGTCATATTCTTCACTAAAGTTGTAACACTCCCGAGTTAAACGCTATGCTAACGGTATTTTAGCTAGCTCACTTTTTAAAATTATTTAAAACACTGCTTGGCACATTAGCTCTAGCATTTTATTGGTTAACTCTTACATCTTAGTTTAATCCATTTCTATTAATCTGAATATCACCATGAGGTCGTGGCCTACCAGCAAAGTTCCAGCATGTCTGACTCTGGCGGAAGCTCCATAGTGTCTCTCTCTGACTCCACCCTTCTTCTCAACATTCAGCCTAACTTTCCCTGCCTACTTAAGTTCTGCCATATCAACAGGTCAAAGCAGTTTCTTTATTCATTAATGGTAATTACAGTACACAGAGAGGACTCCCACATAACCTCCCCTTTTCGTTTTACATAAAAAAGAGGCTTTAATTTTAACATAGTAAAATTACATATAACAAAACAGTTATCAAGCAAGAATTACAGTTACAATGTTTATATATACTTTATTTTTATCATTACTAAGGAAAACTCTAATTATAAATTCTTCAGCTCTGCCAAAGACTCCAAAAGGATATAATATTACCTAAGTTAACAGGAAGTACATTATAAACAACTTCCAAAACTCTAGAATTGACAGTGGCATCTTGTTGCCTGGAAAGTCACCCAAAGGTCTTCTGTACTGTTGGAGCATCCATCTTCAGCCTACAGGCCCATATTATCCAGCAGACTTTTCCATGAAGTAGGAAAATTCAAAGACAGATCAGTCACTTTTTTCTGTATCCTGCAGAATATCTCGCAGACTCTTTCATGAAGCAGGAACCCCGAGGGATCATCTCACCTTTAGGTGATTTCAACAGTCATTTCCCTGTGGGTCCAGCATGTCCAGTTAAGCAGTCCATGCAGGAGCAGTTTCATACTCAAATGGCTAGAAAACTACATAAGGAGCCTCTTCAATGCTAGCTAGCTCATTTTTATTGAAAATGTTCTACTATTGCCTGTACTAGATTCATTGTGAGTACTTTCTGAGAAGCACCACAAGGAAGCAACTACTATCATTGAATGGTAAATACTAGAAATAGGCATGGTTAATATTTTGGTGGGTGTTCATTTAATAAGAAGGTTTCCCTTTTAAGGTATAAAATATTTTGAATTATAATATGAATTAAGATAGATCATTTGAAATGTGTATGCATTTTGTTCAGCAAGAACCATGGCAAATATCAAGTAATTTTAAAAATATTCTGTGAACAATGTTGTATATACCCATATATAACCTAGAAAATTAAACATGTATTTTAAGTTGTTAATTATTATGATTTGAATATGAAATTCCTCTATAATGTTAATATGACATAATTAATGTCATTTATTTTGGAAGATGGTGAAAATATTGAGAGTTGAAGCCTACATTATTTGGGATATGCCTTTGAAGGTTTTGCCATGTTCTTGGTTCCTTCCTTGTCCCACACATCCTTTCCACCATGAAGTTATTACTCTCTGTCATACACTCTTACCAACATAATATTCTCAAGTCCATGGTTCTAGGTAACCATGGACTGATTATTCTGAAGCTGATATCCAAAGTAAACCTTTACTCCCTTAAGTTCTTTTCTCTAGTTGAGCATTTGATCACAAAAACAATACAACTAATAAAGAACATTGATGCTACAAAAATGGGATCATTGCTATGAACAAATCCAACTCTGTAAACTTTAAATTTTTTGAAAATGATTTGTGTTAGGAATTTGCAAACGTTTGAACCTGGCTTATTCTTTGACTGTTGGAAGTTCTAGTAAAGATGAGGCTTATGAGTATTTAAATCGGAACAAGGATCCTTTGGTAATTAGGCTAGGAGTCCCTTTTATTACAGTCTGGCAAATAACTTCTCTCTCTCTCTCTCTCTCTCTCTCTCTCTCTTTGTGTGTGTGTGTGTGTGTGTGTGTCCTAAGACTTTTGAAATATGCTAGGAACTTTCGAGGCAAGTCAAATTTCAACCAATAGTATAGGTTTTGATAACTTCTTTAATTAAGTTTACATAGATAACTTGTCGGGGACCATCGCCCCAACATAGAAACTGGTGTTTTTCCCCAAATGTGTTCCCGGAAGCGCGAGGAAGAAACAGGCTTTCACACCATCACCGTTTAAAGGCCCCTTTGGACTTCTCTTCCTTTACAGCATGACCTTGCCATTTACTGTGCCTCTCCCAAGCTAATTCATGTTCTGAATGCTCCCCCAACTCTTGAGGAATTTTCTATTCATATTTCTTTTCCGGGGCACCTCCCCACAGCACACACACACTTGCATTCCTTTACCAGCTTTGGAGTTAGCGACTTCTCATTGAGCAATCTACAAGTGAAAAGGAAGGCTGGAGCCAAATTCTTATCTATTGTCTTTCTAAATTGTTAGCTTTCAGCTACCGAGTTGCATGGCATCCTCATGCTGGCAGATATCAGAGCCCACAATAACTGAAAGCAAGAATACAGAAGATTTAAAGTACTTGACACTTTGTCAGAAAATCACTTTTAAAGTATGAAATCTGGCACATGTCATCCATCCCACTCCAGCATTTGGAAAAACAAATTTAATATGAAATACCTGTCCTCAAAAAAAAAAACCCAACAATAACTCAGCAGTATTCTCCTTGAAAAGGGTTCAGTAGGAAAGTGTTTTCTTAGGATTTGTTTCCTCATCTTCATCAATGCAGCCTCTCACAAGTCACTGCAACCCTTGTCTAGTTGCTCTTCATGCTGGGGACAGACCTTGTCATTGTTTATATAATGTTGCTTTTTGAGGCATGCAAAACACAAAGTTGATGATGTAATGGAGCCTGTAGGGGATTTTTGAAAGGACAGGCAATCAGGCAGTGCATAGGAAGGTGAGCATCGCCGTAGACATCTCTGGTGTGTAAGAAAACGAAAGCTCTGTCGGTAGAGCCTAAGCATTAATTAGAATTCATTATTTCAAATAAATGTAATTACTTTTTAAAGTAATTCCTGTTTTTATTATATTTTATATTATTTAAAACAATTTGTAAATTTAAGTTTACTTTTATCAGATTCCTCTAACTGAAATCCTTTCAGATCCTGTCCCTGCCACTGCACACCCAAAACAAACAAAACATATAACAAAACTCCCCAAAAGTAAGAAAACAAAATACCTCCTCCCTAAAGAGAAAAAAAGACCCACCAAATTGTAACCAAATAAAAACGCACAGAAAACTGTGGTGTTTATTATGTGTTGGTCAACTAATCCTGAGCATGAAGCCTGGATAAGTATGGAACTAGTATCACTGCATTGGGGAAAACTGATTTTTTTCTCTCCCCACAGGTATAAATGGCAGTTCAGTTGTTAACCTTTACCGTAGTGGCTAGGTATTCACTCATTTATTCATTTTAAAAATATAACAAAATAAAAATTAATAAAACAAAAACTATTATATTCAAGTTTTACAAGGTAAACAAAACACAAGGAAAAGAACTCAAGACAAGGCACAAAAGGGATCACAATTCTAGACTTCAAACTCTACTATTAAGCTTCAGAACTGAAACATCCAGGCATTAGCATAAAAACAGACAGCAGGACCAATGGACCAAATAGAAGACCCAGATATCAATCTACACATGTATGAACACATGATTTTTGACAAAGAATCAAAAAATATAAAATGGAAAAAAGAAATCATATTCAATAAATGGTGCTGGCATAACTGGATATCAACATGTATAAGAATGAAAATAGATCTTTATCTATTACCATGTGCAAATCTTAAGTACAAATGGATAAAAGGCCTCAACATAATACCAACCACACTGAATCTCATGGAAGAGAAAGTGGGAAGTACGCTTGGCTTGAATGAATTGGCACAGAAGACCTCTTCCTAAATATAACCATAGTATCACAGACACTGAGAGAAACAATTAATAAATGGGACTTCCTGAAAGTGAGAAGCTTCTGTAAAGCAAAGGACATAGTCAATAAGACAAAACGACAGCCTACAGAATTGGAAAAGATCTTCACTAACCCCATATCAGACAGAGGGCTGCTCTCCAAAATATACAAAGAACTCAAGAAATTGGTCATCAAAAGAAAAAAGAATCCAATAAAAAATGAAGTACAGACCTAGAGAACTCTCAACAGAGGTATCTAAAGTGACTGAAAGACACTTAAGGAAATGCTCAACATCCTTACACATCAGAGAAATGCAAATCAAGGCAACTCAGAGATATCATCTTACACCTGTCAGAATGGCCAAGATCAAAAACTGATGATAGCTTATGCTGGAGAGGTTATGGGGTAAAGGGAACACTCCTCCATTTTTGGTGTGAGTGCAAACTTGTACAGCCCCTTTGGATATCAGTGTGGCAATTTCTCAGAATATTAGGAAACAGCCTACCTCAAGTGCCAGCAATACCACTTTTGAGTATATACCAAAAAAGATGCTCAATCATTCCACAAGCACATGTGCTCCACTATGCCCATAGCTGTGTTATTTGTCATAGCCAGAACCTGGAAACAACCTAAATGACCCTCGGTTAAAGAATGGATAAGTAAAGTGTGGTACATTTCCATAATGGAATACTACACAGCAGAAAAAAATAGTGACATCTTGAAATTTGCAGGCAAATGGATGAATCTAGAAAACATCATATTGAGGAAGGTAACCCAGACACAGAAAGACAAATATCATATGTACTCACTCATAAGTGGTTTTAGACATAAAGCAAAGAAAACCAGCCTATAATTAACAATTCCAGAGAACCTAGACAACAAAGAGGACCCTAAGAGCGTGGGGATCATGGGAGAGAACAAAAGGGGAGGGGGGAGAAGGGGAGCAGAGAAAAATACGTAGCTCAATATAAACAATAAAAAAGATGAAAAATGTGAAAACAAAAACCAGAGAGACTCACTGATATGTGCACTCGGGGATCCCTCCAAAATTCTAAATTGGATGCTGTGTTTTAAGCACAGAAGACCCGGTGCAGACTTGAGCAGGCCCTGTGTGTGGTGCCTCCATGTCTGGGTTCATATGAGCTTCATTCATGTTGATTTAGAGGATGTTGTTTTCTTATAGTCCTCCATCGCTCTGTTTCTTTCTGCCTCCTTTTCCTCAGGATTCCCTGAGTTCTGAGGGGAGGGAATTGTTTGGAGTTATGGGGTAAAAACCCTGAGAGCGTGGATCACTACAACTGCTTCCATCAGTTACTGGATGTAGGTTCTGTGATGACAGTTATGGTAGTCACTAATCTGATTACAGGGGAAGACCAGTTCAGGCACAGACACCCTCTCCACTATTGCTAGGAGGCTTATCTGGGGTTGTCCTTGTGGATTCTTGGGGATTTCATTAGTACCAGGTTTCTTTCTAACCCCACAGTGGCTCCCTCTATCAAGATATCTCTTTCATTGCTCTTCCTCTCCATCCCTCCCCCAACTCAGTCATCTCAATCCCTCATAATCCCACCCTCATCCCTTGCCTTCTACCCCCTCCAAGTTTACCCAGGAAATCTTAACTATTTCTCTTTCCTGGGGTCCTCTATGTATGTTCCTCTTAGGGTTCTCTTTGTTACCTAGCTTTTCTGTGGTCATGGCATATAGGCTAGTTATCCTTTGCTTTATGCCTAATATCTACTTTTGAATGAGTACATACCATGTTTATCTTTCTGGGTCTGGGTTACTTCACTCAGGATGATTTTTTTCTAGGTCTATTTACCTACAAATTTAATGCTGTCATTGTCTTTTTTACCACTGAGTAATACTACATTGTGTGACTCCTCTGAGGAGTGGATGGGGTAGGATGGGGGGAAAGTAGGGGAGGGAATACTGGGGTTGGTATATAAAATGAAAAAAAATCTTTAAATAAAAAACAAAACAAACAAAAAACCCAAGACCACTCAGGAAGATCAAAGATCAAATTGATAATTTATCTTAAACCCGCCTACAACTGCCTAGAGAGAAACACTTCTCACAGAGCAGCCCCGAATGCATATTGTGAGGAACCTTTAAAGACAAAGAACACAGAAAAGGTACATTTTGGGTGGCAGTTGCCGGGGGAAGCAAGCAAGGAAGCAGTTTTAAAACAGCCAAGAACATGCAGTTAGCTGGGGCATTTCATTTCCTCCGAGTTTCTAGACCAGGGCTGGATGGTTTCACACAGAACTTTGCAGGGCAAGGGGTAGAAGATAACTCTAACTGAGACAAGAGGGAGAAACCAACCCTGTTACAGTGGAGACATTCCATTTAGGGGAGTGTGTTTCAAGGTCATTCACTACCTACCTATTGGATGGCTGTGGATTTCTTTACTCCTTCACATCTGTTTCAGAAGAAAGTTTCACTGATGGTGGCTGAATAAGGCACCAATTTATGAGTATGGCAGAATATCATTAAGAGTCATTTTTTTCACTATATCTCATTATCTCTCTTAGACCAGTAGTATTTGGTTTTTCCCTAGGCCTCTGGACCGTCTAGTCTCTGGATCATGGTTACCCAAGCAGTATCAGTTATGGGTTCCATGTCATGGAGTGAACCTTAAATCAAATCAGTTATTGGTTGATTACTCTCACAAGCTGTGTTGCCACCATTGCTCTAGCATATCTTTAAGGCAGTACACCACTGTTGATAAAGAGTGTGTGACTGCCTTAATGTTTACATTTCTCTTTTGGTAGCATCCATAGTACCTTCCTGTACCAAAGATGCCAGAATGTAGGGGTTCAGGCTTTATATAGGCACTATCTCGACATCTTCATGTCCAAAGAGTTGTATAGATACCTTCAACAATGAGGCCTTACTGTCATTTTATGGAAATAAACTTTTTAGTCTTGGCAACAGCTTGGATTGTTAGGGGATTCTTGAGGGACACTTTGGTCAACAACTCAATTAGATGTTACCCAATCCTAGTACAGGAAAGCTTCACTTGGTGACAAGAGATGGCCAATTGGGACTCTGTTTCCCCATTATTTGGTGATTTCATTTAGAGTTCCTTCATACATGTATATATTTTAAGAAGATTTACTGCATAAAGCTTCCATCCTACCCCTCAGATACTCCTTAATTTTAGCTGTCTCTCCTCTTATTCCTTTCCACAATCTCTCCATACTTCTGTTTTATTTTCTTAAGGAAGCAGGGGGAGGGAGGGCCTGGGACAAGGGGAGGAAGTATAAATTTTTCTTTTAACAATAAAGAAATAAAAAAGGTAAAAAAACAAAATACTTGTGTTTTTCAATTGCTATTCTGAAAAAGCTCATGAACAGGATGATAACAAGAGGATTTCATTTAGAGACTGATTTTTGTAAGGAAGTATTATTTTTAAAAAGTCAGTTATGAACATTTACTAAATAAAATAGAAAAATGAACTGTAGCCCAGTATTAGAACACTTCTGAGGAGTGTCCAGTGATCTAGATAGAATCAACTCACTTAAGCACTAAAAAAAAAATCAGATTGTCACAAAACATACTTATCTTTCAGCCTTAACTAAGACCGTATCTGCACTTGACATCCACTTAGAAAAGAAAAAAAAAATACTTTTCATCACCACACATAAGTCCCAAGCAGTGCAGTGGAGGGCCAACACAAAAACAAGTCTGTGTTAATTTTGCAGACCTTTTGTCTCATATTTCTTTGCTTGTGCTTTTTTGTCTTTTTGGTTTCTAGTTTTTGTATTTTTCCAGTGTGTGTGTGTGTGTGTGTGTGTGTGTGTGTGTGAGTGTGTGTGTGTGTGTGTATGTGTGTGTGTGTGTGTATTAGCCAGGTTTTTAATAACTAAAGAGAGAAAGAAAGGTTATGGAGTTAGATGGGTGAGAAGGAGGTGGGAGGAGAAGGGAGAGGGGAAACCATGATCAGAATATATTGTATGGATTTTTTTTGCAGTAAGAAATACATTTAAGTAATCCAATGGTAAATATGTAATAATTAAATTGATTGGGAAAAGAATTGAGCTCTCTTAAAATGTTGGCAGCTATATTACCTAGTAAGGTAAAAATCTTAATAAATATTAACACAAAGAACACATTTATTCCGATAAAAGAGTTTTCACTGTCTGGGTTAATAAAAATAACCTCTTACAATTTCTAATGCAGCAGAAATAGTACAAGAAAACTTTGACATATTTAAAAGAAAAGCAAAGGCTTATATTGTTTCTATCTACTTTTTATATGCTTCATTTTTACTTAGTCTGTATATTTGTAGTATAAAATCTATTCTGACACACTTTCACTCTTTCAAAGTTTTATACATGCAGATACTGAGTTTGGGGCATTGGGCATTTTAGTCTCCTCCCATCATTATTACCCCATCCTTCCTCTCTCCTGCTGAAACCTCTACATCAGTGTCTTTTTTAACCTATTGAGTTTAATTAAGATACTTGAATGAATGTAAGTGGGGGAGTAATTTCCTGGAACATGTGTAAGTAGTCAGTGGCAACACAGCTCAGAAAAATGACAACTTCTCTTCGAGTATGCATTAATTTCCCATGGACCCACAGTGAAGAGTGGAAGCTCATGAAGTTCTCCCCAATGCATGATGAAATGACAGTAGACACAGTCTTGTTCAGGTCTCATGCAGGAAGCCACAGATGCAGTGGATTCCTAAGTGTTATGGACAGATCATGTCCAAAACACACTATGCCACAGCATTCTTCTCAATCTCTGGCTCTTACCTTCTTTCATTACCTTCTTTCCTGACGTTCCCTGAGCCTTAAATGGATGTGATGTGTATGGTCATTCAGGGCTGAACACTGCTATGTCATCTATTATATATATTTTGGCAAGATATGAGTCTGTATTAACTTGTAACCAGTAGGGGAAAAAAAGAGAGACGCTTCTCTGATGAAAGCTGAAAGCAGTACTAATCTATAAGAGTAACAATAAGTACTTAGAAAGCAGCTTGAATTCATGTCCGTTTAGCATCAAGTCCATTTAGCAAAATGACGGTAAAAGGTTTTTGTGTAGGCTTGTGAGCTCCCCAGTCATGGGTTTGTGACTAAATTTATAGCACCAGGTATGAGTTTCTTTATTGTATTCAGGTTGCATCATTTCCATATCAAATTTTTGGATTTTCAATATGAAGTTGATGTTGATTTTTTTCAAATGTTTGTTTTGCACTTGTTGAAGTGATTGCATGTTTTTTCTTTCATTCTGTTCAACTTGTGTACCACATTTGCTGATTTACTAATGTTGTTTCATTCATGTATCCTAGCAACAAATCCTACTTAATTATGATGAATGATACATTCAATCTACTCTTGAACTCCATTTACTAGCACAATGTTGAGAATTTCTCTTCTAGGTTAGTCTGGGACATTAACCTGTAATTTGCTCTTCTTACAGCCTTCTTGTTTTTTGTTTTCTTGTTTTTTTTTCAGTATTATCTCAATACTTGGCTCTTAAAATGCTATTATCAGTCCTCCTTCAGAATTTGGAGGAGTTTAAGAATGAAGCCATCAAAATCTGAACATTTCTGTAATTAGAGAATCAAAATCACTGATTTGCTCTTTTTATTTGTCTTTAGATTTGCTAAAGTTTGTACTTTGTATGTTTCTAAGAGCATGCACATTTCTTTGAAATTATTCAGTATAATAGTTCATGTACTTTATTTGATGCATAGACTTGTGGTTTAGACTTTTAATGACTGTATTTTCATTAATTTCTTTTTTCTAAGTTGTCAATATAAGAGTTGTCAATGTTATTTACATTTATAAAATAAGCTTCTAGTTTCATTTATATTTTTAATTTTTATTCTAATGACCTTAATTCATTTTAGTTGATTTTTGTTATTCTTAGTAATTAATTTGATTATATTTTGCTGATATTTTATAGTTATTTGAACTACAGCAATGAATCTGTCTCAATTTTTAAAAATAAATGTAGTTTTCTCTTAGTATTAATTTTGCCCCAAACCATAAATAGTGGCATTTTGTATCCAGTTTTTGTTACTGTTCAAGTATTTTTCTAATTTATTTTTTAATTTATTCTTTGACTGCATTAATTATTTAGGGCTATATTATTAAACTCTCTTTGTATTAATTAGATTTTATTTTTAAGTTTAAATGTATTTTTGTTTATGACTTTGTGTCAAAGTTCAAAAACAAATGTATTAAATGATAGTATTGAAACACTGATGAGCATGTAATGTCCATAAATGCAATTCTTTGTAAATATTGGTACAAAGTAAGTGAGTAGGAGAAAATGCTGGATTAGAACAAAGGTGTCTTTCTTTATTGATTTTTATTGAGCTCTACATTTTTCTCTGCTCCCATCCCTGCCTTTCCCCTTCCCCCTTCAACCCTCTCCCAAGGTCCCCATGCTCCCAATTGACTCAGGAGATCTTGTCTTTTTCTACTTTCTACTTCCCATGTAGATCAGATCTATGTAAGTCTCTCTTAGTGCCCTCATTGTTGTCTAGGTTCTCTGGGATTGTGGTTTGTAGGCTGGTTTTCTTTGTTTTATGTTTAAAAACCACCTATGAGTGAGTACATGTGATATAAAGGTGTCTTCCTTATCACCCATTAAAATTAAGTTTGTATGAACCCATCTACATTGTTATGTGAGAATGCTAATTTTATTATGTCTTTATCTTTAAGTTGAAAATTTTAATAAATGAAAAATAATTATAACTATGAAGCAAAATGTGAAATTTTGGTCAGTATACGAGTTAAAAAAGATTAATAAAACCAATTGATGAACCCATTATCATCAGCTTGTAGGGACAAAACTGAAATCTATAAAGAAATTTTAAGTATATATTATGGTTGCCTTTGGTCAGTTGAAGTACAAGAGACCACTAAAACTTGCATTTCAAGACTAACTAAACATTGTAACCTTTGACAAACACATTCTCCTTCCTTACCCTCTATCTCACAATCT
This sequence comes from Dicrostonyx torquatus, assembly GCA_028555095.1. Taxonomy (NCBI): domain Eukaryota; kingdom Metazoa; phylum Chordata; class Mammalia; order Rodentia; family Cricetidae; genus Dicrostonyx; species Dicrostonyx torquatus. Next base: position 152,634 of record JAQHUG010000121.1, read on the forward strand.
TCTACTCTGATAAGTTCTTACTACTCATGTCTAAAAAATCAAGTTCACTTGCAGCCCACACATAAACATGAAGTGTTCACAAAGGCCAGGAAGCTAGAAGAGGCCATTACTGGGGAAAGAATAAAAGAAGCCTTAAGGTAAAAGGCATTGATGCATATGTGTGATATGAAAATGAGTGGAGGGAATATTGGGGTGGAAAAATTATTTGGGGATTGAGAGAATAGGGAAGAGAAATGGATGACAGAAAGACTTAGCCAAGACTAAGGGGAATGAAAATGACCTATGAGAACATACTGTTTTGTAAATCTATTTAAAATATAATTTTAAAATTTACATTAAAGGACTTGTCATAGGTGCAGAATGCTTTTCCCGAAAGCCATATATTATTAAACAAAGATCCCAGTAACAGTTATAGGATATCATCCCTTGAGTTGTTGATCAGTGGAACCCCAAAACAATACATGCTAATTTTTGTATTTATTGTAGTCTTAGTCATAGTAGTCAGTAATATGCAAGTAACAAAGTTTTGTATCACTAAATAATGAATGGATAAATTTTTGGTATGTTTATACATTAAATATTATCCTACTTTTAAAAGGAAAGGCTGTTATTTTTCAATGATGTATACACTGATAAGGTTGTCATGCTCTAGTAAATTACCCCCAATAGCTATGTGGATGGATCTGGAAGAAACTTTACTAGTGAAATAAGCTAAGCACAGGAATAAATCCTGTATGACATTTGTTTGTTTGTTTATTTGTTTGTTATTTTTTGAGACAGGATTTCTCTGTGTATCATTGGCTGTTCTAGAATGCACTCTGTAGGCCAGGATGGCCTCAAACTCATGGAGATCTGCCTGCTTCTACCTCCTGCGTGCAGGGATTGAAGGTGTATTTCACCACTGCCCAGCTATTTAATCATTATTTGATAATTTAATACCTTTCTTCAGTGAATTTCAGTATTTTTATACCTCATTGGCTTCTCCTATCTCCCTTTTTTTCTCCCACTGAAGCCTTATATCTTCCCAACCAGCCTTTCTACTTTCATATCTCTGTATGTCTGTCTCTGTGTGTGTTTACACACATACGTAAGGTTCTCGCTGAGTTTAATTATGGTCTGTTGAATTTTATGTGTATTACTGTTTTTCCTGTATGCCTATATTTATACTACATGTGTGTCTGGTGCCCATGAACATCAGACGAAGGCATCAGGTCCTGTGGAACTGGAGCTATAGATGACTAGGAGTCACTTTGTGGATGCTGTGAACTGAATCTGGGTTTTCTCTTCTGCAAGAGCAGCAAGTGTTCCTAACCACTGACCCATCTCCTTAGCCCATAATTCCACATATTTTTACCTTTTCCCCATCTAAATTTTCCCTGTTCTTTCTTTAGAGTTTCATATCAATGGTATCTACAAAAAAACTTTATTTGATTTCAGTGTTTTTAAGTTAGATAGTTGTGGTGACCTAATATATGATCTATTTGGGAGATCATTCCATGTTTCTTTTATTAGAGTTTGTTATATTGCTATTGTGGGAATTTTCTATAAGAGCTTCTTAGTTCCATTTGGTTTATAATGCTTACTTCTGTAGTTTCATTACTAATCTTATATCTGGATGATTTATCTCTTCTAAAAATTAGTCTAAAGTTGCTTTACTGTCAATATTGTTGTTGGCTATATCTCCCTTCACATTTATTAACATTTTTTAATTATTTGTTTGTTAATTATTATCTATTATATTATCTATTACATAGATACTTCCGTGTTAGTCACATACACACAAGTCTCATATGCATTTACGAGTTTTGTTCTGAATGTTCATGTTGTCTGACATGGTTACGGCTAACTCTTTTGTATTTTAATGTTCATTTTCCTGAGATAACTTTTTAAATCCCCTACTTTCAGTTATATATAACTTATAGTTTTATGTTGTTGGGTCTTTTAAAAAATCTACTCAGGGTGTGGGGGACATGGCTAAGTGAGTAAGTGTATTTGCTGTGCAAATATGAGGATCTAAGTGAGACTCTCCAGCACCCACATAAAAGCCAGCTGCTGTCAAGTGCTTATTACTCTAGAGCTAGGGATATAGACTGATGAATCCCAGAAGCAAGCTAAAATATAACCAAAATGGCAAGTTCCAAGTTCAGTGATGTACCTACTTCAAAAGGATAAAGTGGAGAAGCAATTGAAGGTACCCCAGTGCCACCCAACCTCTGGCCTACATATACCCATGCATTGGTAAAGCACAGCTATATACACATGTAGATAGCAGACACTCTCTCTCTCTCTCTCTCTCTCTCTCTCTCTCTCTCTCTCTCTCTCTCTCTCGCACACACACACACACACACTTACACACATATAAAATTAAAGCAGTCAATTCAGGCACTATATACATTTTTGATTGTTCTTCAATTCTTTCAGACATGTATATAATGTGCCTCCTCATTTTGAAACCTTTTTCTTCTTTTGCATTCTTAAAGGTATATCTTTCTTTATTTTTGAGACATGGTCTCACCAGATAAGGCTGCAAATCATTGGGTAGCCCAGACTATTCTTAATCTCATGGTAGTTATCTGGTCTCAGCATCCTGAGTACTAGGACTGAAGATGTGAGCTACTGAAAGTAGCTCAAAATTGTTTTTAAATCTAAATTTTACCTCTTGTAATAACAGACATTTAAACACTCTTCCTTTTCACCTTTTACATGACTGTTAAGTGATATTTTATTTTAATTATTTGCAATTATTTGTTTAGTTTTATCTATGTTTTGAGTTTAAGCATGTATACAGGATATTTTGCCAATGTCCTCCCTCTTCCAACTTCTCCCAGATAAATCCTCCCACACTCATGACCCCCAAGCCAGCTCTCCTGCCTGATGCAGGTGGAGGGAGAGGGCAAAGGGCATCTTTCCCTCTCCCACACCACAATATGGCAGTAGGGGGAGGGGGGCATCTTTCCCTCACCCACACCACAATATGGCAGGAGGGGGAGGGGTCTCATGCCTTCTCTTATGATCCTAGGTGTGAGGGGTGATGCGTGAGGGGGTGAGCATCTCTCCCTTGCCCATGCTGCATCATGACAGATGAGTAGTGGAGCTATGGCTCCCATTCTCACACTCTCAGAGCCTGCTCACCAGTGCTACCCTGGTGAGGTGCAGGACCTACTCTCCCAACTGCTGCAGCAGTGAGAGGCAGGGCCAGTTCTCCCTAGTGTTTCAGCCAGTGAGGAATGGGGCCAAGTTTGTGCAGCTCTATCCTCATGGCCTGTGGTGAGAACAGGAGCCATGGACATCAACAGAGATTGTGGATGGGGCAGGACCACAGACCCAGACATGGCCCTGTGGCAGCAGCTGAGGCCCAGATGTCATCATGGCCCCAGGAGGCAATCAGGCTACCTACATCAGCTTGCTCCGCACTACCTTAGCATCTTCAGATCTGCCTTTCCCCACAGGACATGAACCATTCTGCGTCTTTCTCTCTCCCAAACCCAACCATATATTTATTTGCTCACCATAATGGCACCTTACCGCCTGGGACCAAAAGGATGGGTCATGGTATCTCCTATCCACCCACGGCAAGCAGACAGGCACGTGAGTCTCACTCAACAGCTCAACCCTCCACTTTTTAAATCATTCAACGACAGTGTCTTTTATTTAAAAACATTCATTAATTTACATTTATAGAAATTATTGATATTTAAGGACTTGATATATCTGTTGCTTTAATTGTTTTATAGTTTCTTTTAATTCCTTTCTTTTCCTTACATTTAAAAGTCCACATCCGTGATTATACACTGTAGTATTGTTTTGATTTTTTCTTTATTTTTCTATAGATTTACTGCCTTATGCTTGCCATGATATTTAAATGATTTTTTATTATGTAATTATTTAGAAAGAATAACTGCTAAATATAACCACAAAGACAAGACACAGAAAAGAGAAAGTACACTAATGAGAAAAATTAGTAATTAAATTCAATGCCTCCAAATATTTTCAAATTTCAATATCACATTCACATTTCTACATTACTTATCTCTTCAAATATCAGTTAAAATTATTTTAGTTTTATTATTAAAACTAAGGCTATGGATTATTCATTCATGATTCTTTATAAGGCTAGAGTAATTTAAACTTATTACATAATTTCACTGACTTGGGACTTCTGTATTTACTCATGCTTTGCTAACATAGTCTTCATTATGAAGATATTTTCTTTGTTACTTTCTGTAGAACAGATCTAGTGGAGATATATTTTTTAGCTTTTGTCTGAAGATTTCTATCTTCGTCTGTTCTTCATTTTTTGAGCAGTATCTTTGTAAGGCACATTATTTTTGGTTGGCAGTGTTAACATCCTTCAATACTGTGAAATCTCTGTCATTCTCTCCTGTCTCATATGGTTTTGTTAAAAAGTATGTTGCCAGGTTAATTGGGAGACCTTGATGTGTTATTTGCTTCTTTTCTCTTACAGTCTTGAGGACCTTCTCTTTATTTTCAGTGCTGCAATCTTGATTATAGCTTATCTTGAGATATTTAGTTTAACAAACTGAAAACCTTTGACTTTTCTGTACTTGGATATTTGATTGCTTCTTTTTATATTTCATTTTAAAATGAAAAACAAATATATTTCAAGATGTTTTAATAGAAACAATTAACAAAAATTGTAGTTTCTGATAGCTTTTAGAACATTAAAAAGATAGGTATGTAAATACACTAATATGAAGAACTTTTGTTTTCTTTCGGCAGCTGAGGAGAGCTGGAAGTGGGAGAGGTAGTCTTCCCAAGGGAAGAGCACACCAGTTGACTTTCTAGTGCTAAATGGTCAGCTCTGAAAACACATATACGAGTAACATTGTATAGACTGAGCACATTACACACACACACACATACACACACACACACACAAAATCTGTGTGTGTATGCAATAACAACTAATATAAAAAGTGTTCATGAATTTGAAGGAGAGTGGGAAAGGGTACATGGGAAGATTTTCAGGGAGGAAAGGGAAAGGTGAAATTTTGTTATTATAATCTCTGAAACAAAAATATTAAAAAGAACATGTAAAGCTAAAACATTTAGAAAGATATTTTCATTACTTTTTAAAATTAAATTTTAAGTTAGCATACAATATAATATGCTTCATCATGGTGTCTTCATTCATATATGTCACTATACATTGTTGATTTTTTTAAGTTTGGATATTTTTTCATCTCTGATTTTCTTTATTCCCCTTCCATTCTAAAATTCTTCCTGGACATCATATTTCAATAATAATTTGTATAATATACTACCAAATTTACTACATGCTTTTTTATTTTTCTCTGTTTTTTTGCGTTTTCAAAATACTTGATTCTGATTAGTTCTTACTTATCATCTATCCTGCTCTTGATGTTTCAAATCACATTTTCATTTCTGTTGAGAATATTTTTCACATCACAATGTCTTCCTGAATTTTTCTTTGTATCTATTGTTTATTAAGTTTCTTTTAAGGTTCTGAAATTTCATCTTCTCTATTTACTTCAAGCTGAATTGACTTAAAATAGCTGTTTTGAATTATCTAACAAAGTTTTGCTATTCTTATTACTCTGTAAGTTTCTGGCATTGTGCTGTTGATGTTAAAGAAAGTCATTGTTTTCTTCAATCCATGATGTTTATTGGTGTCCTGCATCACCTAGGTAGTGAAGGAATGTGCATTTATTGCATGCAGTCTTCCTAGCTTGGAAATTTTGTCTGTCTTTACAGAAATTATAAATCAGTTGTCTATTTTATCTGAATAGCAATTTCACTATTTTATTACTAGGTTTTTTTTGGCTTGTTGTCACAGATTCGACAATAGAAGGCAATGTATGCCCAGATTTGTCTGCAGGCCCCAGTTGGTATGTTGTTCAGAATGAACATGAGAACTCTAGCCCCAGGTTTCTCTCTGGGTTCGAGGTAGGCCAAGTCTCTGGGTTTGAGGTAGACCAAGTCCCCTTCAGTATAGTCCCTAGCTTATGATTTTAACTCATATTTTGCATGATCCTGGGGAGAATCACTACTGAAAGGAAATCTTCAAGATCCTGTTGTTGCATATAATGGGAAATTTTGCAAAGAAATGATATAAATGAGACTGAGTCAAATAATATGAGTTTATGGGTTAGGCTGTAGTTGGATATTCTGACAGAGCTGGCTCAATTCAGTTTCAGATGAAGAAAGCTCATAGTTATTGAGAGATATCTTTGGTGCATTCTAAACAAAAAGAAAGGAAAACTTTATTTGATTTGGGGTGGTGTGGTGTGGGCTAAAGTCTTGTGTTTTTCTGCTAGCTATGGGCACATTTTCAGAGGATGTTACACAGTAGCCTTATTATAGTAAGGCCTTATTATCGTCTTGATTTGCATATTCAATACTATTTTTAAAAATTACCCAGGTGCTATGTTAACAAGGGGATTAATCTTATGTGCCAACTTGACTGGACCATAGTATCCAGATATTTGGCAAAACCTCAGTTTTGGTATTTTCATAGGGATCTTGAAAGCTGAAGTTTACCTTTAAATTGATGATTTATGTAAATACTTGATTTATGTAAAGTGGATGGTTCTTCACAGAGTGATTGGTCTTCTCCAATCACTAGAAGACCTAGCCTTCCTGATTGAAAGGGAATTCTGCAGAAAATTTCCGTCAGACTTCTGCAACATTCTCTGGTTAAACAGTAGCATATTTATGATATGCCTGGGGCTGTTGTTGACTGCAGAGAGGCTCAAATTGGTCAGAACGGGTTGTAACTTATGATAAAATAAAAGAAAAAGGGAGTAGACAAAAAGAATTGGGACAGTTACTATGATAAGAAAGCATGTGTGCAGGATATGCACGAAGCCAGCACTCTCAGGCATAATTAGATAAAGATTTTAATATTCATGGTGGCTTCAAGAAGCCTAATAACATTTCCAAGCCATGTTCCTCCTGTGGAAGAAGATGAGGAATTTCTATTCTCTGGCATTGGCAGTTATTAAGAGTGGATTCTCTGGTTATCTGTTATTAGAGCTGTGGCATCAGTGACGTCAGAGTAAGGAATATATGCTGAAGCCTCATATAGAATTTGCCACTTACTGTCCCCCCCATGAACAAAGAGACCAGTGCTTTGATAGCATGTGTAATGAATATGCATTGGTCCATGACAACCCAGGATGTCTTCTAGGATCATGGGAGTAAAGACCTCAGAATAAAAGATTTATTATTACCTTAGATTTGAGAAAATTTCCTCCTTTCAATATTTGGTGTTAGTTTTACTGGAAAGAAATTATGGATGTGTGTTCCATTAATAAATACATTAATGGCATTTGTAAAGGACTTTAATTCTAAGTCCACGTAGTGAAGTCACATTTGATAGGAGAACAAAACAAAACACATTGGTAGACTTCTAACCCCTAGGAGAATAATAGATATAAGGTAAAATAAGCATCTAGGTCACCATGCTTGGAGTTTGGAGATATTAAAAAGAATTATAATGTCTTTTGATTTTGACCTGCTAAAGTACTACCACATCTCCATCTGAACTTTAAAAAAAAAAAAAAAGAGGAAGCTTGGACAATACCATTGTCTGTAGGGTTTGAAAGATCTCTTATCCTTGCTATGATGCCTAACATTTCTCAGGTACTAGAAACATTATATCTTTCCTTTGCTCTGTGAATGTAGTCATGGCCTTAGATAATATCTTTTTTGACATTCCTTTATAATTAGAATTGCAATATTAGTACCTTAGATAATATCTTTTTTGACATTCCTTTATAATTAGAATTGCAATATTAGTACATGTTCAAATTACAGGGAAGACCAGAAAACACTGCAGATTCTGTCTTAAGAGAGGGCAGCTTTGCTTTCTGTCATGGCATAACGGCTTAGGGCTTCATTTTTTCATCACTCCATATTGATAAGGCTGTACTTCATTGTCTGGTTATCATGTTAAATATTAAAAATATTTTATAGGCCATTACAGTATATCTGTGCACTCACATGTACATGCACTATACATTTGGCTATCAGCAAACTACAAAAATGTAGGTCCTGTACTGTCCCATGAAATTTCCTGAGGGCAGTTGCTTTAGATATCATCAATTATTCTGAACATATTGAAAAATAAAATGCAAGCCTTACTTCTTTTTTATTTAGTAAAAGATTTTCAGAGTCGTTGGGATTTCTGGATTATGGGCAGGTCTTTATTCTTCATGTGTATGAATGACTATGCCTATTATATCAGTTGATTAATAACAGAGCCACATGAAACCGCCACGTTCCCTAGCAGCAAGCCTTTGACTAGACACTGTTTTTCATAGTTTATGTATGTGTGCTGAGCACCTACCAAGTGCATCAATGTAGTTAGATATCACCAATACAAGAGACAATATTGATGGAGGAGGGATATTCTTTATTTCCGTTGCTTTCATTGCTTAATAAAGAAGCTGCCTTGGCCTGTAGAATAGGACACAGCCCTTAGGTGGGCAGAGTAGACAGAATGGAAGGTGGTGGGAGAGAAGGAAGTGTGAGAGATGCCATGATTCTCCCGCCCACGATGGACATACCTTAGAATTGACAGGTAAGTCACCACCTCATGGTGACATACAGACTTTTATAATAGGTTAGTTTAAAATGTAAGAGTTAGCCAAGAAATGGCTAAAGATAATGGGCAAGGCAGTATTTAAATGAATATAAATGTTGTGTTTTTATTTCGGGCATAAGCTAGCTGGTGACTGGGAGCCAGGAGCCAGGAAAATGGCCCCACTTCTTGGCAGCGGGACACAGCCGCCCCCTATTATAACAGAATATGGATATGAATAATTTGCATTGGTATAAATTTTGACTTATTGATACAAGTTTAAGGTTAATTTTGTTACATGTATATGTATATCTGATCTTGATTAAGGTATTGTGATTGTGTAGTTCATTAAAAATGTAATGTATATTTAAAAAATATAGGTTAATGGATAATCATCTATAATAGTTAAGTTTGTAGTCATGTTAATTAGATTTTCTAGATATGCATAGATATATTTCAGTTAGATAGACATTCTTCATATCTTTCAAATACTCAGAACATGGCATTT
>JAQHUG010000121.1:164947-196846 GCA_028555095.1 Dicrostonyx torquatus
TGTGAATGTGGGTCTCTGGCTCTATCTCCATCCATCATGCAAAATTTCTACGGTGACGATTGAGATATTCAACAAAGTAACTATGGGACAAGTTCAGTTGAGGCACCCCCTCCTCTGCTGCCCAAGTACCTAGCTGGGCCTCAATGTATTTATATGTTGAAATCATTTGACAAAATGTTAGCAGATATTCCTTCCCCTTTATCAGGTCTTATATTACTCCATGGATTATTTTTACAAGGCAGGAAAAAAATTGTTAAAATTTGCAATATATAGAAAAAGATGCAATGGTGGTTGTACTTACATTATAAGTGCATATGTGGACTAATCTTTCTGTCCACAAATATTACATGTTCTGGCTACTCTGGGATGCATGGTGGTCTTGCAAGCTTACATAATTCATGCACACAACAAAGTCACATGAAACATTATAAGGGAAATTAAAATGCAGAGAAAATACTGTTTAATGAACTACATAGAGCAGTGGGATATCCAGATTAAGTAGGGAAGCAAATATATCTGTTTCTTAGGATTGGAAATTAAGTCTGTAGAAGAAGACATCCTAGGTGAGATTATTGGTCCCTAGCTTAACTTGGTTTCTGTGATTCTTCATCACTACCATCCTCTTAGAATACACAACTAACAAGTGTAGCTTTATAGCACTCTGTGAGCAGACTGAGAGTCAGTTAAGACTTTGGGACAAATGGAAGGAAGGAAACTAGATTTCTCCCATTCCAAAGCCTCAGAAATGTATGTTGATTTGTTCTCCCTCTTTAAAATTTCACAATAAAACAAAAATTAAGATAGGAAATTAAAGATAACAAAGCCCTAGAAAAGGCATTATTCATCCTTCTCAGGTAAAAAAATAGCTGACTGGAGTTTATGTTCAGATTTATATGTACTAAAATCGGAATGCTTTTTGTGAGGTCATCTTGTGTACTTTGATAATTTGCTTTAACTTGGAATGTTAATATATTTAACATGTTAAATTTATTAATATATTTAACATGGGCATAGAATTAAACATCAATATTTGTAAAGGTTCACAGGCTCGTGTACTAACATAATGCTTCATAGGATTAATGTAGTCTCCCTTTTCTTATTAAAAACAGTTTTTTCAGTTACAAATATGAAAAGCAAAGGTACTATAATTATGTAATTAATTGAGCTCAGCAATCTCTGCTTTTCCATACTAAAAAGAGTGTTATTGTCAGGATTACAAAGATAAAAGCCTTTAATTATGATTACAAGGTAACTCGAAAGTTACAATTAATTTAAACACCAATCATCCCCCTTGCTGTTCTTATCTATTGCTCTCACCACCCTCTCACATTAATGTTTAGTTCCTGAATGATAGCTAGCTTAAGGATTAGTAGGAATTATCCATACTATTAAATAAAGCTTTTCTGTAATTCAATTGGAGGAATCTAAATTGCAGCACTTTGGTGTTTAATTGGATCAGCATGAATAACAGTGTGTTTTAAATTTTGGCTAATGGACTTAAGCATTATTACTAAGAAATTAGTGATTACTGGACAAATACATGACTACAAATACAGGCCTAGCTTCAGAGTCTATTAGAATTGTTCTGCTTAATCCCTTGCTAAACTGCAAAGTAGCTTGCAGAAATTTTACTAGCAATATTTACTATTCATTTTTACAATGTTCTAAGGATTATTTTTGAAGATTATACTACAGAGTCAACATTTCAAAGAAACACTGACATTCAGAATATTTGAGGGAAAATGTCCAGTAGTGAAACAGGAATGTATATCATATTGTATGAATATCATAGTTGTTATCCTTACAATCCTGGTTAAAGAAAATAGAAATACATTTCTCTAGGAGTCAGCTATTAACACCTACAAACAAAAACAATTTCCAGAATGGCTAGATACACCAAAAAGTGCAATAGTGGCACTGATGTCCTGGGTGTAATCAAGAGTGCCCTAATTGGACTTAAGGTCCACTTAATAGAAGGAACTTCATGCCTGATAATCAGAATCTTAGCCACTACTCATGGCTGGTGAAGCTCTGAAGAGAACCTAGTCAGAGTAAACCCTAGAAAAGCATCTATTGCAACTATCTTTCTAAACCATAATAATTTCTAACTCCATCCTAAGTAATTATCCTTATAACCACAAATAAGTGTAGCTGTCATCCCTTATTAAAGAACATTATTTTTGCTGTATAAATCTGCAACTGGTCCAAATACAGAAAACATCTGAGCAGAGGATGCTCAGCCCCAATTGATCATCTATAATACCCCTACAACTAAGGTTCAGAAAACACTGAAGAAAAGAGAACAGAAAATATAAGAGCCCAAGGGCCAGGATGTGAACTCCAGTATGTAATAGTGTCTAGTTTCTTCCATAAATGACAGGGATGCTATACCCATGAATCTCAACAATATGATATTCTAGACAACATACCCTAAATCTGATAGAACAGTAAGGAGTGATCTTGAACTATTGACTCAGGAAAGTCTGTTCTAAACAGGACAATAATAGCACAGGCATTACAATGAAAAACAATAAATACATAGGACCTCACAAAGCTAAATAAGCTTCTGTACAGCACAGGACACAATCATTTCAGCGAAGCTTAAACCTACAGAATGAGAAAAAAATCTTCCCACATATGCATCTGATAGCAGGTTAATCTCAAAAAAATATACAAAGAATTACAAAATTGAATGTCAAGGAAACAAATAACCAAATTTAAAAATGAGGTGTAGAACTAAACAGAGTTTCAAAAGATGAACACAAATGGTTGAGAGACACTTAAAAATGTTCAACATCCTTAGACATCAAATAAATGAGAATTAAAACTACTTTAAGATTTGATCTTAACCACGGTAAATAAGTGGGCTGACAACATATTGGGAGAAAGTATTTAATATATGCATATGTATTTTTATATATATCAAATATATATCTATCTATCCATCTATCTGTCTGTAATCAGATTTTATTTTTAAAACTTAAAACGTATTACAATGACATATTGCCCAACAAAAGTTCAGGAACTATTTGAATACATTTCTTACAGAAAAATAAGAGTAATGTTCCCCATTACTCATTAAGAAAATATATAATAAAATCACAGTGACATTTTACTTCTGCACAGTTACTACAATTTGCCACATTTATGAAAATGATACATACACCAAGGGTTTGAAGCACTTTGAAATCCATTAAATTTTTATCATTAGTTGTAGTATTAGGGGAGGCAGGTTGTGTTCCCAGTACCTGAGAGGAGGGCGGCAGTTTGGTCCCAATGCCTGGCTCCTGGCTGTGATCGCACAGCTAGCTTATACCCAAAATGATTACACACAAACTGGATTCATTTAACACACTGCCTGGCCCATTATTAGTAGCCTCTTCTTGGCTAATTCTTACATCTTAAACTAACCCATTCCTAATAGTCTGTGTGTCACCACAAGGTGATGACGTACCGGAAGAGTCTAATCTGTATCCATCTCAGGCCAGAGCATCATGGCATCTCCTCCAATGCCTTCTTTCTCATAGCCTTCCGTTCTGTCTACTCCACCCACCTAAGGGCTGTGTCCTATGTTACAGGCCAGGCAGTCTTCTTTATTAACCAATGAAAGCAAAGAAATACAGAAGAACCCTCCTACATCATTTCCCCTTTTTCTGTTTAAACAAAAAAGAAAGGCTTTCATTTTAAAATAGTAAAATTACATATAACAAAACAGTTATCACATAAGAATTAGTTACAATATTTATATCTATTTTATCTTTTATCATAACTAAGGAAAACTATAACTATCCATTCTTCAACTCCATCAAAGACTCCAGAAGGATATAATATTACCTAAGTAAACAAGAAATAAGCAACTTCCAAAACTCTAGAAATGACAGAGACATCTCGCTGCCTGGACAGTCACCCAAAGTTCCTCTGTACCATTGGGGCATCCATCTTCAGCCTACAGGCCCATAGCATCCAGCAGACATTTCCATGAAGCAGGAAAATTTAAAGACAGTTCAGTCACTTTCTTTTGTATCCTGCAGAATGTCTCACAGACACTTTTATGAACCAGGAACCCTGAAGGATCATCTCACTTTTAGGCAAGTTCAGCAGTCCTCTTTCTGTGGGTTCTTTGTGTCCATTTAAGCAGTCCAGGCAAGAGCAGTTTCTTGCCCAAATGGCTAGCAAACTCTGTAAGGAGCCTCTTCGATGTCCATGTTCCTCTTGAAGCAGAGTGGTGCTGCCAGGAGCAAAAGTGTCTCATTGTCATGAAAAGCCCTAAGTTATTAAAACATTTAAAATGACATGTTCTGAGTCTTTGAAAGATATTAAGAATGCCTATCTGAAATATATCTATGCATATTTAGAAAATCTAACTAACATGACTACAAACTTAACTATTATAGATGATTATCTATTAACAATCTCTATTTCCTAATTATATATTACATTTTTAATGAACTACACAATCACAATACCTTAATCAAGATCAGAAATATACATAACAAGATTTACCTTAAACTTATATCACAAAGCAAAATTTATATCAATGCAAATTATTCATATCCATATCATCTCCCCCTTTAAATGTATAAAAAGCATTTATAAACAATATTTGGGAATATGGACATAGTGGGCACCATTCTTTAACATGAGGTGCCTGCTTGTTGGGGTTTCTATCCTGCCCGGTACCCACAGCCGGCAATCCCCAAAGAAAATCACACAGAGGTCTCTATAAGATTATAAACTGATTGTCCCATTAGCTTAGTCTTCTTACTAACTCTTATAACTTACATTAACCCATTGTTCTTATCTATGTTAGCCACATGGCCGGTACCTTTTCTCAGTCGGGCAGTTCATATGTTGCCTCTTTGGTGTTCTGCGCAGGAATGCCAGGGAATCTTCCTGCTTCTCTGAATTCTCCAGTTCTCACCTCTAGTTCTTGTCTGGTTTTCCCGCCTATACTACCTGCCTGGCCAATCAGCATTTATTTAAAACATGATTGACAGAATACAGACAATTCTCCTGCACCAATTAGTGTTAACTAATCTTCAAAATACTTTGACAGTATCTTACAAAGCTACTACAAATTACCCAATTGCCCTATTTCTTTTCACAAGAAGGATAAAAATATATATTTACAAAATCACATACATTGATATTCATATATACTTTGCTCATAATATCCAAACATTAATCAACAAATTATAGCTTATAAAATATAAGAAAGTTTTGCTAGCACGACACTGAAAAAGATTGCCTGTTAAGTTAAAATTATTTTTAATCCCAGCAGTTGGAAGGCTGAGGCAGTTGGATCTTTCTAAATTCAAGGCCATCCTCATGTTCATAGTAAGTTCCTGGCCAGCCAAGATTATATAGTAAAATCTTGTCTCAAAAAATGAAATGAAAAAGGCTTTTTACCTGTATTACTACTGTAATGTGATATTTTAAAATATGATAGCTTAAGATATAAGAAAAGGAGGATTGAAATTGATTAAACACTAAGAAGTTTAAGAACAAAAAATGGTTTATATCATAATCATGCTTTTATGTTTTTCAAAATCATGTAATTGTGCAGTAAAAATTGGTACATTTCATTATACATGATTTCTTCAATTTGATGTTCATTTTAAAAGCCCTTCTCTTAATTAAATTCACATACTCAAGCACAGCAGAGCAGCAACAAAATATATTTCAGCTCAGTACAGTGAACTTCAAGCATGATTTTATTTTCAGTGTATTATCAAGTTAACAACAATAGGACTCAATAAAAAGAATTTGTGAAAGTACTTGTTGATTCCAAAATAAAATATTTTTATCTTCATAGATGTTTTTATTTTTTGAGAGTTTAATATAACATATTCTGAATATATTCATCCCTCTACGTGTACTCTTCCAAGAGCATCCCCAGTTCCTTATGTATCCAACTTTATGTTCTTTCTGTCACATACACCCCAAACCTATGGAAGCTAGCTTGTGTTGGCTTACTACTCCTGGGTATGAGGGCTTCTCTGTACTGTGATTATCAGTTGTCAATTGATTGAAGAAAACTGACATTCCCTCTCCCAGAAGCAATCAAATACTAATAATGATTCAGCTGGAGATGAGATTTCCTGCATACTTCTCCTTGTCCAAGCTGAGATCCTGTCTGGCTTGGCTTATACAGGCCTTGTGGCATGCTGTCTGTCACAGTTGCTTTGAGTTCATGTGGGCACCTGCTCTATTATGTCTGGAAAATACTGTTTTCTTGAAGTCATCTACCACCTCTGATTTTTATAATATTATCAGCTCACTTCCAAGTAGATCTCTGAGCCCATGAATAACAAAAGACCAGTATTACTGAAATGAAACCGGATTTCCTAGGACAATCAGTGCTGATTAGTAGGGGCTGAAATATCACTTCTGATTAGGAAGAGGCCGACATCATTGAGGTTATAACTTCTGGGAGAGTATTTCCTCAGGGTCAGCACACGGTATCTGTGGTCCAGAGAGGACCCATTTTCACATCTTGGTGTCAGCAGAACTCGATAATGTGTACGAGTCTCCCACGTGATACTAGTTTTGTGGTATGAAAACTGCAGTGTTGAAGGCATCGTGGAGAGAAGCTGAGGCTTAGCAACAAGAGAGGCCAGATGAGGGCAATGAGGAATGTGGAAGCCTCAGTTACAGTGAATTCCACGATTGAAGTGTTCATGGAGAGAAGCTGAGACTTGACAACATATGGCAGGGTCAGAGTCCCAAAAGAGAGGCACTAAGAAGCTGTTGGTTGAGGTGCTGCCCAGTGGAGTGGAGACCCCAGCATAGTAGAAATTCTAGGACTATGGGATCATCACCAAGTATAATTGCAAGTGTGGAGTGGAACCACCTGAGCCTAGGAGAGAAGAAATGAATGGAATGCAGATGTCAGAGTCATAGATGTGAAGCTGGTCAATTGTGTTGGTTATTTATTTTTTTTTCAACTTGATTATTAGCTATTGTCATTTTGAAAGAAGAAAGTCTGAGAAGATACCTCCATCACATTGTCTGTAGGTAATTTTATGGACATTTCCTTAAGGAATGATTAACATGGCAGGGGCCCATCCCACTGGGGGCAGTGCTATTCCTGGGAAAGTTATGTGGATGGCATAAGAAAGCAGACTGAGCAAGCTGTGGGGAGCATGTAAGTAAGCAGTGTTTCTTTATGGCCTCTGCTTCAGTTCTTGCCTCTGAATTTCTTCTTGAGTTCCTGCCCTGATTTTCCATCACAATCGATTGTGATTAGAATGTACAAGCCAAATAAAAGCTTTCCTCTCCAAGTTGTTTTTTGTTATGGATTTTACCACAGCAAAGTTTCTTGGGGAGGGGTTGGAACTTTTTGGGATTGAGCTTTCCAGGTTAGAGTTTGGTGTCCAGAGAGCGTGCTTTTTACTCTGTAGGATGGGGGCAGGGTCCTGCAGTTAGGACACTTAGAATATTCTGTGAGTGTAACCTGGCAGTTAGAGGTCCTTAGGGAAGAAGCTTAGCTACTTCTGTGGCTCCAGGGCCTTACAAGGACTGGCTCATGTGGTCTCTTAACTCAGGTTCTTGGCTCTACATGGTCCCAGAGTCTCAGATTCTGTACTCATATTTGTTGAATTTTTTAAAAGTGTTTTTTAATTTCACAGCAAGAACATTTTTTTTTCTTTTTTCCCTATTGTCTGTTTTGTTTTGCTATGTGGTCTCATTACGAAACTCAGGCTGTCCTCCAGTTATAATCCTTCTACATTAGCCTCCCAAGTGCTTGGATCAAAGTAGTGTACTTCTATGTCCACCTTCCTTTATTATTTCTGCACAGCTTCCTACCATCATTTTGTCAAAGAGCATATATTTGCAACTCACCCACAAATGTATGTGTCTAGCCATTCGCATCAGCTGTACCCTCCACATATGCTCATGCCCCTCCTCCTCAAATGATACTCAAAAATGGTGGGAAAAGCACCACACAAAACCTACTATGAATCTATTAGTTCGGTCAAGTAGCTAAGCCACAGAATCTCTATTTATAGCCTTTTATAAAACATGACAAGCAATTGATCCAAAGAGCCACAGCAGGAGGATAATGGAGCTACAGTTTCAATAAGAAGTTGAATTTCCAGGCATACCACAGAAGTGGGCCTTTTTGAAACAGGGAGCAATATCATTTACAAGTATTGATATAAGTGTGCTGTAGTTCATCCATCACACACTTCTGAGTTGAAAAACCTTTCTATTTCCTACATACTTCAATAACCTCAACTTATAAAACTGTTTTTTAGCTGAACAATAAATACAGCTTTGAAAATCCCTGACTCTGGGATGAAGATGTTTGGAGAATAGAAATATTTTATTTCTTACAATTTGTTTTCAGTCAGTGTAGCTAAAATGATTTGAACATGTTAAAGTTATAATGGAAGATAACAATCCAATATATTTTACCTCTTTAATCTGAAATATTTTTAGATGTAATAGTATTCTTTTTTTCCATTATCTCTTGGTAAGATACAGATTCAAAACCATTCTAAAGGTATTTTTCTTTTCATTTTCTTCACTGCTGCAATGGTTGAAAATTGAGGTTTTAACAAAGTCAGTAAGCATAATACTTAAACATCCACAAATTAAGCTTCTAGGGCCAAATTCTTCATTCGTATTATCTGAAAGAGCTCATTTCATCTTTAATAGAAATAATTGAGCAAATGCTGCCTGCAGCTTGCCAATTTTTCCATTTGTCTTCTTCCTGGTCCACATCTGTAAAACACTCCTTTTGGAAGACAAACTGCTACTTTAGTCATTAGAAGGAATTGAAAGTAAAGTTTGACATTATAAACACTTGCTTCCATTGGCTCAGCTATGGTTTTTCTTTTATCATCAAAGCTGTGATCTGAAGGTTAACAATGATATACCTTATGATATCAACACTATTTGATAACGACTGTTGGCTTGGATAATATGTGACCTTAGACTGATATCACAAGAAATTACAGATATGAGTAGAGAGAAAAGCTATGGAAGCAATGAAAGTTATAAATATCTATATTATTTATTCTGGGAATATAACAAATATAAAATAAACCCTATTGAATTTGCCTACCTCCTCAAACTAGTATCATAGATATTAAATTTGTTTATTCACTAACTACTATAGGTATTCACTTTGATATATTTTATGTAGGAATGAGTCCACATTTTCTTACAAATCCACATAGCATGAAGCTATGTGGATATCAGATAGCCTGAATAACAAAAGCATATATGTGTATATATCTTGATTGTTCTGGACTCTCCCACTTTCATAAAGACACAAGTAATTCAAGCTTTAGGACTCTACTCCAATAACCCTTATAATTCCAATTACCTACAAATGGATAAGAAAGTCTAATTAGCTAATTGTCTTTCTCCCTTCTTAACACCTCCCAATCAGCATTAAGTTCCAACACAAGAATCCTTGGAGGAACAGAAAAAACAGTAGCATAGCCGTAACTATACATCCAGATCAATGTTTACAACCACTGCAAATAATTTTGGCACATGACTTCTTTTTCTCCCTAGCCATATATTTTTTTTCTTGCTACTCATGATGGACATTCTGAGTACACACAATTATTTAACGTGTACCATCTCACTCTTCTTGCTTGCACAAACAGCCATGTGAAAAATGGCTTCCCTTTCTTATTTTGGAGTGTAGGAGTGCTTTACCCAGGAATATCCTACCTTGTCATGAAATTGTCACATCAAAATATTTGTATTTATCAAATTTCTTGAATTACTGCTACATTGTCCCATGAAATAAATGTGTTGTTAATCTTTGATACCTATAGCATACAATAGTTCATTCCTCAGAGTCAATTTTTGTCACTCTAAGAATATATTTTAACAGTTTTAACTGGTATTCTCACTAGTAGTGATAGACATCTCTTTAAACATCTGTTTATGTGTTTTATATATTTAAGTATTTAAGCTTCAAGTTTTACATGATAATATAGGCAAAGAGAATGTCCTCTAGACATAGATGTAGGCATAGATATATGATGATATACAGCTATCATAACACTTTAGCTTCAAGTGATTTTATGGAACTGGAGTACAGGGTTTGTGGTGGAAACTGAAGTCAGATAATGTCTCAGTTCCTGAAAGGAAGATCATAATGTATTTTAGCATCATTGAAATATTAATTGATAAAACAAAATTACATGTGATCAAAGTGTATGTATTTCATTTTTATGATTGATTATTTTGAGAAGGTGTTTTATTATGTAACCCTGGCTGGGCTAGAGTCTGATCTGTTGCTCAAGCAATTCTCAAGAATTCCTGAGTATTGGTATAAAAAGTTGTGCAACACCACATTCAACTAAAGCATACATCTTGTAAAAGTTAAACAGAACCATACTTTGTGTATTATCACCCTAACAAAGTAACAACATTTTATGACCACCCAAATTTTCTTGTGTGCATTTATGTGATTTTTCAGAGTATCAGACAATGTTGAAGTACATGATATCAAATTATTAATTATAAGTTTTGTCTTGTAAAACAGACCTATAAAGCAGTTTTAACTCAAAAAACAAAAACTATATCATTAAAAACTTCTCTACTTATATTTTTTCTAGCCTCTGATAATTAAGATTCCATTTCCTGCTTCTGTGATTTGAATTATTTTTATGTAACTTACTACATTTTTTTTCTTTGCCTGGTATATTGCACATTTCATAATATTTTATGAGCTAATTAATCTATATATTTTGGGGGTATTTCTTATAATAACTAGCAGGAATGTACACAAATTTCAAACTTATACACTATTGGTAGGAATACATAATGGTAAGCTGGTATGGAATATAATATAGAAACTCTCCCAAAATATTGAAATAAAGCTTCCATATGATAGACTATTTCCCCTATTGAATATATATCTAAGTGAAATTGAATCAGAGTGTTAAAGAGACATTTGAACTCTCGAGTTCATTAAAAACACATTTTATAACAATGAAAAACTGGAAGCAAAACTCTGTACATCCACTAATGAATGAATAAAGAAAAAATGTGGTGTATATCCAAAATGAAACACTGTTTAACCATAAAATATAATCATTCATATTCTTGGCCTTTCTTTGCAGTAATTGCTTATATATATTACATATGGCATATAGTATATATATTAACCTGCAAGTCTTTGTTTGTGTATAATATTACTTATATGTAGGGATGACTGCCATTTGGAATTGGATATCCAATTAGGATGATCTTTCCTAAGGAATACTATTATATGCATTTGAAAGAAAGCAAGGAGGGATATATAGGAGGATTTGGAGGGAGGAAAGAAATTTGAGGGTGAAATGGTTCTTGTTAGAGATCGAAGATATTGGGGTAATGGGGAGAATTTTGTTAAAGAATACTAAGAGATATAAATTCTAGGATGCTTTTCATCAGCTGTTATTGCATGGTCATGTATATTTGCATATGCATATGTATTCCCAAATATAAACTTTTAAGTCCATAAAATGTTGCTTTTATTTGGCACTAGTCAACTGATTTCTGTATTCTTTCCTCAGGAGGGCCACCTTTCCTACTCCCAGCTTTACTCAGTTGCCAACAGTTCTTTGTGTAAGGTTGAAGACTCCTAAGCTTTGTCCTGATGTAGTTTGTTATGTTCATTGTTATCTTCCTTAGTTAGCTCACATTTGGGTAGTCATGTTAGTGAGACTTTATGACTGTAGCTTCTGATGTTACTAGCAAGCACATTTTCACAGCAAAGTCTCTGATTCTCTGGCTCTTACAGTCTTTTTATTTCCTCTTCTGTAGTGTTCCCTGATTCTTATGTGTGGGTGTATTTTGTAGATTTATCGTTTGTAACTGGGCTGATGTGGGAAGTCCTTCTGTATATATGTTGCTTTTATTGGTTAATGGTTATAGGCTTTGATGTATGGCAGGGCAGAATAGAGTAAGGCGTGAATTTAAAAAAGATAAAGGAGGAGAGTAAGCAGAGTCAGGGAGATGCCATGTAACTGCTGAAGGACACAGACACCCCAGAACCTTGCTGGTAAACCACGAGCCTTGTGGTAATACACAGAATAATAGAAATTGGTTAATTTAAGAGGTAAGAGCTAGCTAGAAATACGCTTAAGCTATTGGCCAAACAGTATTGTAATTAATAGTTTCTGTGTGGTTGTTTCAGGTCTGGGAAGCTGGGAAATGAACAAAGAACCTCTGCTTACACTGGGCTCCATGACTCTGGATATTGGTTGGTTCTGATTTTCTGTAGTGTTCTCTCCATCTGTTGCAAAAAAGAAGGGTTTTTCTTGATGTGGGGGTGAATATTAGTCTCATATGTGGGTAGAAAGGGAACTATTTATGGATTGTTCCTAGAGATTATGCTGTGTTACTAAAGTATTGGTTGTGTATTCTCCTTCAATAACCATGATTTCATTAGCACTGATTAGTTAACTAGGGAGGTCTAAATCCAAAATAGAGAACTATTGGTAGCTGCTAAGATATGTTTACCAGAGCTATACCTGTAGGTTGTCTTGCTATTCTGTTCATTGATGTGGTTCATAGTCAGGTGGGACTGTTAGTTGCCTCTCTCCTTTGTAAGCTTTTATGGTGTTTTCTGGATAGTCCTCAGAGAGGTCTGTTTCAGCTGAGGGGCCTCTGGGCCATGTTTCTGAAATGTATGGTGTTGTCAGCAATAGGGACTTTCCTTTTATCTCTGGGGAATAACCAAGGGAAACAATAGGCTGTATGTTTTTAGAGTCTCATACACAGACCTGGCCAACAACTCAAAGGCGGGTTTACCTTATCAAATAATAATTTTGTTAGGTGGACTTTGGCTCTTAGATTGAGATTCATCAGCCCAGATGAGGAAAGTTCACTTAAAACTATATATGTATATTTGTATGCACTGAGTTATGTGTGTTATAGGTTTTTTAAGTAAATAGTCAATAATACAATTCCTTGAGGCTTTCCAACTATCCACAGTGTTATTTTACCTACTTCTTTTATTTTTAATTAATTACATTTAATTAATTAAATTTTTATTTATTTTTACATCCCAATCACAACCTCCCCACCCTAGTCTCCTCCCACTCTGTCCACATCCTCCTGCTCCCCTCAACCTACCCCTTCTCTATATTTGCTCAGAAAAGAGTAGGTCTCCTGTGGGCATGAACAAATCATGGCATATCAAGCTGCCATAAAACAGAGTACCTCCAGGCTGGAGAGATGGTTCAGAGGTTAAGAGCATTGCCGGCTCTTCCAAAGGTCCTAAGTTTAATTCCCAGCAACCACATAGTGGCTCACAACCATATGTAATGAGGTCTGGTGCTCTCTTCTGGCCTGCAGACATACACACAGACAGAATATTGTATACATAATAAATAAATATTTAATAAAAAACAGAGTACCTCCTCCTGTATTTAGAGAGGGCAAGGCCATCCAGCATGAATAATAGGTTCCCAAGAGCCAGCCAAAGCATCAGTGACATCCCCTGCTCTGATTGCCAGGAGTCCCACAAAGAGACTAAGCTACACCACTGTCAAATGTATGCAGAGAGCCTAGGTTGGTCTCTTGCAAGCTCCCTGGTTGTTAGTTCAGACTCTGTGAGTTACTGTAGTAAGGAGCACGGGCCCCTTGTTCCGTCTTGCCTGGCTCCCAGCCACCAGCTACCTTATACCCAAAATAACCACACAGAAAATTGTATTAATTAAAATACTACCTGGCCCATTAGCTCTAGCCTCTTATTGGCTAACTCTCACATATTTGTTTAACCCATTTCTAATAATCTATATGTCACCACGAGTTGTGGCTTATTGGGAAAGATTCAGTGTATCTGACTCTCTCGACTCCATGGCAGCTTTCTCTGACTCTGCCTTCTCTCTCCCAGAATTCTGTTCTGTCCTCCCTGCCTATCTAAGATTTTGCCCTATCAAAAGGCCAAGGCAGTTTTCTTTATTCAACCAATGAAAGCAACACATAGAAAGAAGAACCTCCTACACCAAGTTACCATTAGCCAGGCTAACTCTTTCTGTTTTCCAGCCATGTCTTTGACAACCCCCCCCCCAGCTCCTACAATCTATCTTCCCTCTCCCTCAGCAGGACGCCCCAAGATCATCCCAATGTTTGGCAATAGGTCTCTGAATCCACCTCCATCAATCACTGAATGAAGGTTCTCCAATGACAATCATAGGGGATGGCTAGTTCAGGCTATGCTTCCACTGTTGCCCGGAGTCTTACTGGGGCCATCTTTTTAGACTCCTTGAATTTCCTTTGCAACAGGCTTCTACCCAGGCCCCATAAAGCCCCTATTTCCAATAATTTCCCACAGCACTCTCCCTGTCTGACCACCCCCTAACCCACTTCCTCAAGTTCTCATGCCTGTCAGCCCCCAGTCCATCCAGGATTTTTTCTCTATATCCCTTCCTAGGGCCCTCTTGTTATGTAGTCGCTCTGGGTCTTTGGATTGTAGCATGGTTATCATTTACTTTACCATTAATATCTACTTATAAGTGAGTACATATGTTTATCTTTCTGGGTCTTGGTTACTTCACTCAGGATGATTGTTTTCCAGTTCTGTCCATTTCCTTCAAGTTTCATGATGTCATTGTTTTTAACAGCTGAGTAAGACTCCATTGTGTTAATGTGCCACATTTTCTTTGTCCATTGTTGAGTTGAGGGACATATTGGTTGTCTTCAGGTTCTGGCCATTACAGATGCACTTAATATGAACAAAGTTGAGCAAATGTCCTTGTGGAATGATTTAGCATCCTTTGTATATATACCTAAGTGTAGTATTGCCGGGTCTTGAGGTAGATTTATTCCCAATTTTGTGAGAAACCACCATATTGATTTCCAACGTGGCTGTACAAGTTTACAACCCCAGCATTACTGTAGGAGTGTTTCCCTTGCTCCATATCCTCTCCAGAATAAGCTGTCATCTGTGGCTTTGACCTTGGCCATTCTGACAGGTGTAAGATGGAAACTCAGTGTTGATTTGATTTATACTTCCATGATGGCTAAGGATATTGAGTGTTTTTTAAGTGTTTATCTCTGCCATTTGAGATTTTTTTTGTTGAGAATTCTCTGTTTAGGTCTGTGCCACATTTTTAAATTGTATCATTTGGATTGTTTTTTGATGTCTAGTTTCTTGAGTTCTTTATCTAGTTTAGAGATCAGCCCTCTGTCAGATATGGGTTTGGTGAACACTTTATTCTATTCTGTATGCTACTATTTTGTCCTATTGACAGTGTCCCATGCTTTACAAAAGCTTTTCATGAGGTCCCACTTATTAATTGTCAATCTTATTGTAGTGCTACAGTTGTTATAGTCAAAAAGTTATCCACTGCTCTTGTGTGTTCAAGGCTATTCCCCACTTTCTCTTCTATCAGGTCAGTGTAACTGGATTTATGTTGAGGTATTGATGCATTTGACGTTCAGTTTTGTGCAGGGTGATAGATATGGTTCTTTTTGCATTCTCCTGAATACAGACATTCAGTTCGACCAGCACCATTTATTAAAGATGCTTTTTTCCTATTGTATATTTCTGGCTTCTTTATCAAAATCAGTTGTTCATGGATCTTTGATTCTATTTAATTGATCAATGTGTCTGTTCTTATGGCAATATCGTGAAGTTTTTTATTACTATCACGCTATAGTACAGCTAGAAATCAGGGATGGTGATTCCTCTGGAAATTTTTTTTATTATACAGGATTGTTTAATCTAGCCTGATTTGTTTGTTTTTTCTTTATGAAGTTGAGTATTGTTCTTTAAGGGTCTGTAAAGAATTATGCTGAAATTTTGATGGGGATGGTGTTGAATCTGTAGATAGCATTTAGTAAGATGCCACTTTTACTATGTTAATCCTACCAATTCATGAGCATAGGCAATCTTTCTATCTCCTAGTATCTTCTCCAAATTCTTTCTTCAAAGACTTTACGTTCTTGTCATGCAAGTCTTTCACTTTCTTGGTTAGAGTTACCTCAAGATATTTTATATTGTTTTCTGGCTCTTGTGAAGGGTATTGTTTTCTTGATTTCTTTTTCAGGCCTTTTATCCTTTGTATATAAGAGGAATACTTTTTTTGTCTTGTACCCAACTACTTCTCTAAAGATGTTTATCAGCTTCATGAGTTTCATGGTAGGAGTTTTTTTCCAATTGAAAATCTTTTATTCCAACTGGCGAAGATCACACTCAGGTATTCAAGACCTACATGTAGTTCCAATTGTTCAGAACATGGAGTTTTGAAGGCAGAAACCATGTTCTGGGATCTTACTCAGCAGCTACAGGAGATATTTCAAGTAAGCAAGAAATCTGACAGAAGCTAAGATAACCAGTTTGTTGGAGAGGGAGATTTTCACAAGCAGCAGTTTAGCAGAAGCTAAGGAAAGTTAACAGGGCCATCTTGACCTTGGGTCCCTAGAAGAGAGTTGGGTAATTTTCCATGAGATTCTCCATCAAGGAGATCAAATTCTAGTTAAACCTGAAATGGCCTCAGCAAGAATCCAAGATGGAGGAACCTCAGCCCTGTCTTGCCCTGTCACAGTTGGTGGGAACTAGGGCAGCCAGTAGAGCAATCACACAGAGATTCTCAGAAACCTAAAGTCAGAAGTAGCATATGTCTCAGTTATCCTGGTAGAATTTTTTGAGGTCATTTGTACATATCATCAAGTCATTATTATACAGTGTTATGAAAAATTCTCTGAAAAATAGTTGTAAACCCATATTTATTTCATCTCAATCAACAAATTGTATCAATACATTATCATCACACTGAAAGTTAATAATTAGAAACAAGTTACTGATTTTATCATTTACAATTTATCACAAAAGACACATTGCTGGATGAGGCATTGAATTATTGTTGTAGTATGAAGATCAGTGGACTAATAAACATTAGACTCTAATCCAGCCATGACGTTGTTTTGTATTTGGGAAAGGCACTTAATTTATCTGACTTTCACAACTTCCTTCTGTGGAATGAGGAGAATGAACTAAATGATCTTAGGGGTTTTGACTCTATTATTTTGTAGAGATGAGAGCATTCTTTAGATCACCTATAACTTCTTTACTCTTTACTGTTTTCTCTGGGCATGACCTGCACTCTTGTGCAAAATCATACTTCTGAACCTTCCTTACCCTAGCATTGAAGTAGGAAGACTAAGAACTTATCCACCTCACACAGTTTTGTGATAGTTAATATCAAATAACATAAACTGCTTCTGTTTAACCTATTGTGGAGGGGGAGAGGTCAAAAACTGTCTGAACTGAGGCAGAGAGCTTTTCTCAGTTGATATGCAGATGAGATTATAGAAGTCTTACCAATGTAGCCATTTTCCTTCATTATAAAATTCCATACCAGAAAAGACTGGTAAGGACTTAGCATGGAGACCACAGTTAGCACAGAAATAGATATAATAGACTAGCAACCAATTTCTCTGTATCTCAGGACAGAGACGAATAGTTTTTGATATTCAGCCATTTCTATTTGATGGGGGTGAATTTTCCCTTTATTATTAGATATCAAAGACAGTCATTGTGTCTTAATATTTTACAAAACATGCTAATTCATGGTAAAAGATATGCTTAATATCTAGTAGTACATTTCAGGGAAAATACAAATTTGAATTTTTATGGTATTTAAAATTAGTAGCGTACTTATCTCTATTTCTATCTTTGTCTTCCTTTCTTAATACATAGACACACAAATAACTCCCACAATCAACCAGTACTTTCTGTGCATAAAACTCTTGACCCAAGCTCTACCTAGCTTTAAACTTCTTCCTGCAACTAACTTTGGTGACCTAGGTCAATAATTAATGGATGGATAAAGAGAAGGGGAGGGAATGTATTGCAAAGTATTTTTGCCACTAAACAACTGTTTTAACCATCATACTTCTTTAATAATGAATATTGTCATTCCTCTAATTATAAGAAATGATTAGTTGCTTTTCTTTACAGAGAGGCTCTTTACCTTTGGTTCAAGTACACACCAAGAGGAGATTGATCTTTCACAAATGGAGCTGAAGAAGCTAGCATAGGCAAGTATCATGATAGCATTTTATTTTATTGAAGCCTAATGGGTAGATTTGAAGAATGATGTATCCAACCTGGACTCTGCCCAAAAGGACATTTAGTCCCTTCAGCTGCTTTCCAGGAAGATAATATATCAGAGGCTCAGAAGTGCCTTTCAATAGCTAGGTTTTCATTGTGTTCTTTGCTGGGGCTTCATATGTAGGTAGAAATGTTAACAGCATTGCAAATATTATGAGTCAACAAAAATGTCACTGGGCATGACATTTCAGATCTTTCAGAGATGCCACATACTGACTGCCTGGACTAAATATATTATCTTTCAATGCTACAATGTAGCTAGCCCTGAGGGGGAAAATAGAAATGATTTTTAATTTTATTTAAAATTATTTTTTATATTCCCGAATTTTACCAAAAAGTTGTCCAAATCATTTCGTTCCCTCTACACCTGCCCTTTCTAACCACTGAATTTCCATGTTTGAGTGCATTTCTCTGTGGATAGATGTTGGAGCTTGAGTTCCTGTCCTGACTTCCTTCGCTGATGAACAGTAATCTGGAAGTATAAGTCAGATAAATCCTTTTCTCCCCAATATGATTTCTGGTTATGGTGTCTTGTCACAGCAATAGAAACACAAACTAAAACAGGACTCTGTCGGTCTTTCATGTGAAATTTTCTGCTGCACAGAAAGTCAGGTGTTAGATTCTGTGTTGAATACAAGGGAACGAGTGGTTAACTTAGAAGATATTTCTTCAGCGAGTCCCCTCACTCTCCCTTTCCTCTGTTCCAAATGTAACACAGTGAGAGCCAGTTATGTTCTTATGCCTGATGTTTATATGATTTAGTCTTTCAGGTATAAATCAAATAAAAATGTTGTAAATGATAATCTTGTAATCTAGCAGGTTTATTACGTCTAATTAGTAAATTAATGTTTGATAGACATTAAAATAATGTTTGACACATAGGTAGGGACACATTCATGTTTCACAAGTGAGATATTGACAATAAATAACTCTTGTGCTAGTTCTGTTATTCTGAAAAGTACGAGTATGCATACAAGGGACTTTGGAAGAACAATGAAGAGGAGAGCAAGCAGAAGAGACCAGAAGATGCCACTATTCAGACAGCTGTGTAGGGGAAGGAAAAAGGATTGGTTTTTCTTCATGGATATATTTGCAGTTATCCAAGGTCACCATCCCTGGTGTTAAAGATATTATATAGCTAGTTCCAAGATTGGGATTACCATTGTTTCTTGTCAAGTTTGCTTACTGGCTATGTGCAGTCCCTAGGAAAGATGGCTTGATACAAACATGGTGATGAATTTCACAGAAGAACTTTTAGAGCAATACTTGCTGAATGTTAAGAAACAAATTTTAAAAATATGTAAATTTTAATTCTCATATACCAAATAATAAAAAGAACAAAGAGAAAAACAGTAAGTATAAATTTCAAAAGTCTTCAAAGTCAAAATGGATATGACAAAGCATCAGATATTCAGCTACATTAGATATGAAAAAATATCAAATATTCAGCTACACTGAGGAAATGTCTTTCCTGAAATTTATGAACCTCAATAGTTTTATTATAATTTAATAGATGGTATAATATAATAGATATTGTATATATTCTGTAGCAAAAATAGATATTTAGCATGGAAGGAGCTAAAGACTAAATTTTATGGTTATTAGTGCTTATTTCTGATACATTTTCTATTAGTGAATGTAAATCTATTAACTACACTCATGTATTACTGCTGAATGTCATCCAAGCACATCTAGTATTTATTTTGCGGACACTAGGTTCTGCACTTTGCCTAAGACATTGTACAAAGGAAAACTTTGCAGGAACAGGAAAGAACATTTATATATTTTCAGTCTTGTATTTTTAAACAGAGATTAGGATATCAATATTAGGCATTTCTAGCATGACTGGACACAGGAGATGTTAATTTAAAGGCTTAATGAATGGGATAGATTTTTTAGCTCATTGCGCAAAGACACAGTGCAATACAGACTATGTTTTACAAGAATTAATACTGTATAAATTTCTTGGCTATTATCACTGATCTACAGAAAGCAGTCTCTAAATATTCCACTTCTATATTTTCAATAATTTCTTTTAGTGTTACAGGATAATAAGTGATATAGTAATCAAATGTCTAAGCTTATTTTGTTTTTTGCATATGGGTGTTTTGGCTACTTGTATGACTGTGTACCATGTGTGTGCCTGGTGCCACAGAGGCTAGAAGAAGATATAAGAACCCCTGGAACTGAATTTTTAATTTTATTTAAAGGTTAAGCCAACATATGGAAAGGACATGATAGCAGAAGGCCAGTGATGGAGATTCTAACAAACTTCATTGGAAGTAACAGTCTAGAAGACAATGGAACAACACTGCTCAACAGGTGAGAAATTTAAAATCTGTCAATGTAGAGTTTTTACTCTCAAAGTATTTCTGAACCCAAGGCAATATTTGAATAATTTAATCACCAAGAGATCTTAATGACTTAAAATGTTAAAAGAAATACTGAAATGTGAAGAAATAATTACTGTTCATTTGTGAGAATATGAAAAAGCAGCCATCCAAATAATATTCCTTTATTGTGAATATTATATTCATGTATATTATAGAATATTAAATTACTTGTTAGATGCAATATGTGTTGCTTTCTGTATAGAGATATAAATGTATAACTCACTATACAGGTAGGGAAGACTGATTCTTCTAGCCCAGGGAAAACTTTCTAAAGAAGATGATCTAGGAACTGAACTTTGGAAGCTGTGTATGAACTAGGAATACAGTAGTGAAAGGTAATAATACTCTATCTGAAGAAATAGCATAACCTAAAGCATGGACAAACATAAGCATCACAGGATTAAAGAAGCTAAAGTGGTTTGTCATAAGTGTAATATTCAAGTGTATGTGTGTGTGTGTGTGTGTGTGTGTGTGAGAGAGAGAGAGAGAGAGACAGAGAGAGAGAGAGAGAGAGATGAATTGGTGTTGAAGGGTATCTTGCTACTAAGGGGTTTTGCGTGTTTTGGTGAATGTTAGAGCAGCAAGGACCTAAACTACTCAGTTAGCTGACATGAGCATGTTGCATAGAAGATGAGAGAAATTGAAGTCAATCAGATCTCTGCTTGAAAGGAATAATTCAATGGACCTAAATGTAGTTCAGAAAATTGACTGAAGGTTGAAACAGGAGAAATAATTGCTGAAATAGATTATTTATAGATGCTAGGTACTTTTTGTGTTGATTTACTTTTATGTCAACTTGACATAAGCTTGAGTCATTTTGAAAGAGGAAACCTCAAATAAGAAAATATTCCCCCAAAACTGGGTGGATAATCTTTGGTGCATTTTCTTGACTGATGATTTATTTGGGAGGGCTCACCTCACTGTGGGTAGTGCCACCCTTGGGCTGGTGATGCTTTGTGTTATAAGAAGGCTGGTGAGGAAGCCATGAAAAGCAGGCAGGAGGCAGTTGCCGTGGTTACCAGGTCATTTACCCTAACAAGACAGTGGTGCCCTTTGGTTGGTAGAGGGCATGAAGATGTACCACTCCAGAGACAGTTTCAGGGGACAACATCTGCTTTCTTGCACGTGAACAACAATTTATACTGGAAGCCCATGAAATGTGCCTGGTTAGCACATTAGCTGAGAATGGACAGTGAGCACTTATACCACCAGGGTCTCTATGTAGAAGAAGCATATTAAAGGAGACAAGGAGAGTACAGACTCATCCACAAATCAGCCACTAGCTGCCTATGCTACTTCAGAATTCAGTGTTCTGACCTTTGGGGCATGCTGTGTCATGCTTCTTATTTAAAAGCACAGTGTGCCAAGTAGGCTGGTTGCCACATCCTACCTGCCTTTTCTCCTACAGTGATCTCCTGTAGCCTCTGCTCCTATTACTGCATCTAGGTTCCTGCCCTGGTTTTCCTGAGTGATGGACTAATAAGTTGTAAAGTGAAGTAAATCCTTTCCTATTCAAGTTAGTTTTGGTCATGGTGCTTTATCACAGCAATAGATACTATACAATGACACTTTTCTATGCACTTTATATTTAAGAATTAATTTTATTGTTTTTATTGCACTATACATTTCTCCCCTCCCATCCCTTCTTCCCCTCTCCCCTTCTACCCGCTCCTGTGAACTCCATGCTCCCAATTTACTCAGGAGATCTTATGTTTTTCTTCTTCCTGTTTATATCCATGTATATCTCTCGTAGGATTCTCTTTGTGCCTAGGTTTTCTGGGGTTATGGATTGTAGGTTTTTCTTTGCTTTATGTCTAAAAGCCATTTATGGGAGAGAATATATTATATTTGTCTTTCTGGGTCTGGGTTCTCTCATTCAATATGTTTTTTATCTAGTTCCATCCATTTGCCTCCAAATGTCAGTATCTCATTATTTTTTTCTGCTGTGTAGTACTCCATTGTGTAAATGTACCACATTTCTTTGCTCATTCTTTGGTTGAGGGGCATTTAGATTGTTTCCAGGTTCTGGCTATTACAAGTAATGCTGCTATGAATATATTTGATTACATGTCCTTGTGGTATGCTTGAGCTTCTGTATCACACAGTGTTAGGGTATTCACTTTCACAGCAAACATGATTTAGAAAACTTTAGAAGAAAGATGACTATAAGCCTATCATTTACACGGTGGGGGCAAAAGGATCAGAAGTAGTTCAAGGTAATCCTAAACTTCAAACCAAGTCCTATACCAACACCTGGTATACCTGGTCCCTGCTTCAAACAAACAATAAAGCATCCCTAAAACTTTTAGGGAACAATTAAAAAAGAAAAAAAAAGAATGATTTTACAACACTACAAATTCTATGTAATAGGTACTATTTATATTAGAACAGTTCATAGTATTTATATTAGAGCAATTTATAGTATTAAAATTAATATTATAATAATAGAATACCGTACAAGAAGTTAAGTGGTTTCCCAGTGTCATATAACTAGTAATGGATCAAAGCAAGTTTTAGATCCCAACAGGATGATATCTAAGATCCACACACATATCCACTCTCATTACTAAGAGCATAGGGTTGTAGGTGAGAAAGTCCTAGAAAATGATATTTATTTTCTAACGGTGTTGTAAAATACCCAAAGTGCTTTGGAAACTATTTTGGGAAGTCAGCATTAATCTATTTCTATGTAACCACATCTTAAATGTAAAAAAAATGTTCATAATTCTTGAAATATCAGTAGATATCTCTCAGATTCCATTAAGTTCAGGATAATTTTCTTTAAAAAATACTAAATATAATGTCCTATTATTTGGGCACTCAAGAATTGTATGTGTTTTATAATCTGGGAAAATATTTTTAAATATCCAGTAATCTTAATGCATCAACAAATTATTTATTGGATACCAACTGTGTGCATGTCTGTGTGATATTATTCATAGGAAAAAAACCACACTGAGTCCCACTTTTGGCTTATGTTTGAGGTTAAAACCAATTTGTCTCATTCCAAAGTTACTTCTAGGATGTCTGAAGTCAAGGCTATACTAATATTTTATAATTTAATTACAATATATCATAAATTGCATTTCTGCTTTTTCTTTAGTCTTTTTGTAGAGTTGAGAACTCAAAAGGAACTTCATTGTATGGAAAAAATCTAGAATGCAAAAGGCCTTTGAACTTCCTAATTTCAAATGAGGCCCTGTTGTCTGAGGTTTCCTGTCCTGCCTGGTTTCTGTCCTCCTACCAGGTCCCATAGCCGTTTAGCCCCAAAGAAATCACAGAGGTCTATATTAATGATAAACTGATTGGCCCATTAGCTCTGGCTTCTTACAACTTATATTAACCCATTATTCTTATTTATGTTAACCACATGGCTTGGTACATATTTCAGCAGGACAATCACATCTCCCTTCTTCTGTGGTTGGGACAGGACTGCGGATGAATGGGCTTCCTCCTTCCCAGAATTCTCCTGTTCTCATTGACCTGCCCCTACTTCCTGTCTGGTTGTCCTGCCTATAGTTCCTGCCTGGCTACTGCCCAATCAGTGTTTATTTAAAATTTAATTGACAGAATACAGAATTGTCCCACATCAAGTCCCAACATTCAGTGTTACTTTTAGGAGTCATCAATCAGTTATTGATACAAATACTAGATTAGTGGATGTATGTAAAGACATCCATTAATTATCAAACATACAAGTTACCTAACCAAGGTGACAAAGCATCATGGTTTGCCAGAGATCCCACAATTTTAGGAGCAAAATTCTATCTTATTTTTTAAATTCACCATTGTGGGGAAGCCAGAGTATTTTCTTTAACTAGCAAAATGTCTATCACTTTTTTATATCATTTATGACCAACCCAGGATGAGGGATGAGACAAGTACTGGGAGCAGGAATGTCAACTTAAGCCTTGAGTACCTAGACAGTAGGCGACATGATAACATCGTTTTTTGTTTTATTTTTCAAAATGGGATGTGAGTAGAGTAGAGTAGGGCAGATGATGAATACCATCCCTGGAGCAATAGGAGACAGAGGACTTTCAAGCTTTACTTTGCAGACAGCATCTTTTTCAACAATCCATATGGTAGGAAATTTTTCATAAGGCAAAATAAAAAAAAATGACTTGTCATTAGAATATCAGTGTTGATCCTTGAAATGTGACTTAGATACATACTCTAAATCTCTCATATTTCTGGGATTTCTATATTCTCATCTGTAGCGTAGAGTGCAATGAGTATGGAAAAACAAATGCACATCATAGTAAGATGAATGAGCCAACCCTCAAATCTCCATTCACTACAAATAACAGAAAGAGTGTATTAAGAACCGAGGACTTCGATCTAGCTCCCATAAGCTAGAGAATAACCTTTTGTTGTTTGAAGCTACCAAGTCTATAGCTATTCATATGACAGCCATATATATATATATATATATATATATATGTATGTATATATATATACATATATATATATAAGTAAAATAATGTGAACTTCTAAAAATACATTTATTAGGCAAAGTGAAGATAATACAAAAAGAAACACCAATTTTAATGTATACCTGAAACCTGGATTCTAATAAAACATGTTGCAAGCAGAGATTTTCCAAAATTACACAGAGCATCTTCCACTTATGAAACTAAGCAGCCAATTGTAACTTACCCTTCCTTTGATCAAAGTTAGATCACTGGATTTTATTAACAAAAGTATAATTTAGAAGAGCTGCATTGAAGCTGCTGCTAATGAATACCAATGTGACCTTTAAAACTAATTTACCAAATACATACAATTAAAAGACAATGAGCCTCCCTACTTACTGAGCACATAGTCATTACTGAAATATCCCATTCATTTACAGTCATTAGAAAATAAAGCATCAGGCACTGTGGATTTATTAATTCAAGAACTGTCTGTGTCTTTGTTCCAAGCCTCTAATGTGAAGTGAGTGTCATGGGAAAATATTTCACTAGAAAATAATGATTATTTTCACAAAATGAACCTTAAGCAGTTAAAAAAACAGATTATTAATAGTAATACCATTCAGATTGGATATGCTTATTCATATTGTATAAGACTCATATTACATATTACTATATTTCTACCCTCTTAAAGTTTCAAATTATGTAAATTCTGAGCTGAGGTGGATTTCTGAATTTACTTACTTGCAGCAGCAATTGGAATAAATTTTCTGGGTTATGAGTGTATTTCTAATTCTTGTTTCCTTTCAGTTGCTTAAGCTGTTGATAAGCAAACTAGCATGATGATTTTGGCAAAACTCAGTAATGCAATCAACCTATTGATTTGAAACCATGTACTTCAACAACATAAAGCAGAACCTGTATTTTTTGATTATAAACAATTTGCTTAGTTGTTAAAGCAATGGTTTTAATAAACAATATAAATTCAAACATGCTCCTTTTCTGTATTTTTATTGAGATAAAATTATATTCTGTACTATCTTATTATTATGGAATTAATTCATTATTTCGTAGTCTAACTGTCCATAATCTGTTTAAATACATATCAATATAGGCCAGGTGTGGTTGTACGTGTATTTAATCCCAGCACGCAGGAGACAGAGGCTCCTGGAGCTCTGTGAGTTAGTGGTTAGACAGGTTTACATAGGGAGTTTCAGTGCAGCCAAATCCACGTAGTGAGACCCTATTAAGATAATGAAATAGAAATAAAATAAAAGAGAATGTAAAGAAGGTAAATTGTGATAAAATTACATCCAATCTAGTAACAAATGCCTGGGAAGGATTACATGAAATGTTATAATTAAAATGTCAGAGATCATATCCAAATGTAGACTTGTTGTAAAAGCAAAGCTGCGAAAATAGATGATAGAGGTAGATAAATTTAGTGACTCAGATATCACAATGGACCTTTCTGTGAATAACAATATTCAGAAATTTAAATCTCTTAATCCATTTTAAACAAGATGAATCACAGTCATTCCTTAACATGTATTTGATACATTCCTTCTG
Organism: Dicrostonyx torquatus; assembly: GCA_028555095.1. Taxonomy (NCBI): domain Eukaryota; kingdom Metazoa; phylum Chordata; class Mammalia; order Rodentia; family Cricetidae; genus Dicrostonyx; species Dicrostonyx torquatus. Next base: position 191,407 of record JAQHUG010000121.1, read on the forward strand.
TCCTAGTGGATTTATTTTACAAAGTATAGAAAGTAATACATATCTGTATGTAAGATTGGATTCAACTTTACCTTTAGATAATTTTAAATTAAATGTACTTTTTATAAAAAGCTGTTTGAATGTTAGAATACACACAAGACACCTCAAAATAATCTATTGGTTAGAACTCATTTGAATGTGGAATCAGATAGAAGTTGATAGCCCTCCCATGCACCATTTACTGTTACCCAGCTAGGGAAAGTCACTTTTCATCTCAGGACTCCCAACTGAAAAATGAGAATGAGAGTGAGTCCGCACAAACATGTGAAAATTACCCAGCAAATGCCAATAATTGTTACTGAGTTCATCACAAAATTTCATTCAGATTTATCAAAGATCCAGAAAACTTCAGAGGCAAATATTGGGTTCTCAGTTCCAAACATTTTTCTTCCAGATCACAAGGTTAAGTTTCAACGAAAGGAATTGCCACACATCCAAATATTGTCTAAAATCACCATTTGTGTAACAGCCCCTCAGAAGAATGTGTTGGGCTAAAGGAAGAGCTCATCCTTACCTAAATGAAATGTTTAAATTATTTAGTAAATACATATTTAAATTCCTCATTAATCATAGAATTCCTTTTGCATGTTTAAGAGTTGGAGAAGAATTTAGCATTTAGTGACTTTACCATGCTGTATTCCAAAACAGTAGAGAAAATTCATTCTCTGCACTATCACTCTTGTGTTACCCTATTTCTTGAATGATTGCACTTTACTGCTCTACATATTTGTTGTAAACCTGAAACTCCCCCAAAAGTTGTGATAGAGTCAAAGTTCAAATGCTACTTCATGAATTTGGGTTCATTTTTTTGAGTCATAAAACAAGCAAAATTCCAGGGAAGAAGTCTGAAAGGACCCAACCAATCCTGCCTAGAAGGATAGATAATAAAAACTGCAGAATGTGACAAACAGGTTTGACCAACAGGTTCCTCCTTTCCCAGCTGGGCAGGAGGATAGCAATTAAGGACCAGTGGCAGTCTTCTAGCCAGATGGTTATCAGAACCAGTGGTTACCAGAACCCCAGAACTGGTAGCAGCAAATGGTTATCTATCAAATTGTAAATTGAGTCACGGGGGTGTGGGGGAGATTGGCAGGATGTTGGGTATCATGTAGCCTGATGAATGTCACATACTCAGGGATGGGCTGAACTATGTAAATTTTGTTCTGGGTTGAACTCTGGCTTGTATGTCTGGACCAATCCCGATTGTTCTTGTACCTCATATTATAATTCATGGAAAACTTGTGTTTTTTGTCTATAAAAGCTTGCTTGCCTGGATACTTGGGGTGCTTAGCTATCCCTAAGCTTTGCACCAGATTGCAATCGTGAAATAAACCACCTCATGCGTTTGCATCTGATGGCCTGGTTATTGAGTCTGGGGGCTCCTTGGCGTTGAGACCATTTTTCAGGTCTTTTAGTCGTTAATATTTCCAGCAAAATTTTGTACACAGATTCTCAAATGGTAAAATTAAAGTGGCAGGTAAAATGCATAGGTTTTTGAAATAAAGAAATAAGGTAGTGTCAGTGTGGATCAACTTGGAAAATGAGATTTTAAGTGAAACAAAAGGAGCCAGTCATAAAAAGATGTTCCTATCATATGTAAAAGTCAAAAAAAGTGGTCTCATTAAAGTTGAGAGTAAAATACTGATCCAAGTTTGGAAATGGTGGGAGATAGGAATATATAAGGGTTGATAAACATATTTAAAATATAATTATACATGTAGTGTGATTATGCACTGTAGCAGGTAGTCACTAAATTTAAATATTTATTTATTTATAAATTAGCATTACTATGTTACTTTACTGTGATAGTTTCAAGCAATTTTTAAATTATTTTTCCAATCCTCTTTCTTGTCTCAATGCTACTTGTACCCTTATACCCATCCTTCTTAAACATCTTGTCACCTTCACATTTTGTGTATCCTACAATACCCACTTCATTAGCACCACTCTTTTCCCTATTGCATCTTCTTTCCAGTTTCAAAGACAGTACCCACATAGCCATTCTCAATTTTCTAATGCAGATACACAGCAAGTTTATTAAGTGTTTAAAAGTAGCTAGGAAGGGATATCCTAACACTCTCAATACAAAGGAATGATAAATGTTAGAGATAATGGATATGCTATTTATCTTTATTGAGTCATTACTCATTGCATGTGTGTACCAAAATATTCCATAGGCAAAGAAACAAACAATGTGTAAAATTCAGGAAGTGTACCTGTAAGAATCACAGCCCACCAATCTGCTCGCAGAATGATATAATTAGTTATAGGGTTGGAGGGGGATGGAGGGTGAAAAGTTCCTTTCTGCTTTTCTGTTTGCAGTTGACCATTTCTAGGTACAATCCGTGAGTAGTCAGTTAAAGAATATTGAGAGTTCAGTGAATATATTGGCTGGCTTGAGACTACTGGGGTTACACTGGACAGAGAAGTCAGGAATCTAGAGAATCAAATTAATTTTCTTCTAGACACCAAATTACTATAGTTATTAGAATTTTGACAGTTGAATCAAATTCAGAACAGCATGACTCTGGCTAACATTCCTGACTTTTGTTTTTATTAGATGAATGAAAGGGAACTACAGGTGACAATTTCAGTGCGGTTCCTGCTAGAAAATTGCAATGCCTTCATCAGGGATTCTTGCAATAGTCTCTGTTTACTGTTGGAAATTTTGGAAAAGGAGGATACTATGAGGTACAGCCCTTTCTCAGTGACCTCCAAGCCTGGTAATATCTATCTAGCTACATACCACTCTCCATTCAGTAGTTGAGACCCTAAAATCATTTAGGAGACATGTATCTAGTCAGTGTGACTGCTTGTGGCTAGCATTGGGGCTGGAGTGGGATTTAGGGTTTCCACTATTGCTGACTTTTTAGCATTGGTGCACAACCAAGGGAGCTTAGATAAATGTTGCAATATTTCATTTGTATTTTAATGAATGAAGCTTGCCTGAAGATCAGAGAGTAAAACAGCTGGTGTGGTCAGCCTTACAGACCAGGCAGCGGTAACATACACTTTTAATCCTAGTAGCCACACTAGTTTGCTACTAGTGTGGTAGTGGTAGTGGTGCACACCTTTAATCCCAGACTTAGAGAGGAATATAAAATGGGAGGAGACAGCTCTCACACACAGTCACATTCTGAGGCTTCCTGGAGGCAGGATTGACATTTTCAGACTGAGGTAGAGGTAAGAGCCAGTGACTGACTGTTTTGATTTTCTGTCCTTCAGGTCGAACTCAATATCTGGGTTTTTTTTCAAATAGTGCTACAAATAGATACTTAAATTTTCACTGACCTGTCTGAGTATGTAGCAACTGTGAATGAGAATAGATAAAATTAAGAGATCAGTTGGGTACTCAAGTTCCAGAGATTTGTAGCATCACTACTAAGATTCTAACAGATTTAGCCTATTTTTGTTATGAAGATCCAGAGACCTGTTCTAAAGCTGCTCACTGATGGGATGCTGATATTTTGTGTGGTCTTAGCCAGAATTTGTTGACCTTGTGTTTAAGTTACTGTTCTATGGCTGTAAAGAGACACCATGACCAAGGTAACATATAAAGAAAAACATTTAATTAGGGGCTGGTTTACAGTTTTAGAGGATTAGTCCATGATCATCATGGCAAGGGGTATGGCAGCAGGCAGGGAGGCAGATGACATGCTGCTGGAGCAGTAGCTGAGAGACCCAATCTGATTCATAGTACTCAGTAGAGAGAAACTGGGCCTGGAGTGGATTGACTGTTTGTTTGTTTGTTTGTTTCTTTAACATCCCAGCTGAAGTTTCCCCTTTCTCCTCTCCTCCCTGCCCCCTCCCCCCACCTCCAGCTGTTCCTACATCCACTCTCCTCTGTTTTCTATTCAAAAAGGGCAAGCCTCCCATGGATATCAACAAAACATGGCATATCAAGTTTCAGTAAGACTAAGCACCTCCCCTTGTATTAAGGCTGGGCAAAGCGAACCCAGTATGAGGAGTAGTGTCTCAAAAGGTAGCCAATGCATTAAGGATAGGCCCTGATCGCACTGTCAGGAGTCTCACAGGTAGACCAAGCTGTGCAATTGTCAGCTATATGCAGAGGGCTTAGATCAGTCCTGTACAGGCTCCCTGCTTGTTGGTTCAATTGAAGTGCACTTTTGAAAGTTCAACAAGATCACACCTCCTTAACTTACCGAAAGAGTCCACCAACTATGAACTAAACCTTCAAATATTTAAGCTTGTGGGGGCCATGCTCATTCAAACCACCACACCTCGTAAAACAAGATACATGAGTACACTTACCAGAAATTATCAACATCAGTATGCTCTTGGCTAGGAAGAGCATGTAAGCAATTCGATCACAGCTAGAGTAGTGATGATTGCCTGGCATGTCCGTAGCCTATTCAGGTTTCTAGAGCCTAGTTTATTGCTGGGTTCCTTGTTTTATATTATTAGCAATTTTTTAACGTCGGTTATTATTTCTCATTGGATATTTATGACAATGCGGGTGGCCAAATGTCCACTGAGGTTCTTGTCCTCAGGCGTCACTTGTCCTTGGCAAGGCTATCTCTCTCCTGTAGCCTCCCTCTCATCAGTTGCATAAGCTATGTGAAGCTAATTCAAATTCCTTGCTTGGCCATGACTTCACTTGGAAGTTTGAGGGAAAGTTTTCCCTCTGTGTTGACCTCTGTCTCTATCAAATGGATGTTGATTAGTTTCAGTTAGTGCAGTTTTTGTGGCCTCGTGGAACAAAGGACAGGTGATTCATCAGTGCTACCCTGGTATCTAGCCCTTGGAGGGCAAGGTGCAAAATGCTATCTCTTTAATCCCTCTATCTATATTAGTATAGGCCTCCATGTTTTGGTATGGAACTCCCAAAAGGTTAGTTGCACCAGTCTGGTACATTTAACTACTGTAGAATATTTAGATAAATTTGGGGTGAAAATCTAACACTTGAATAAATCTCAATTAGACATGTACTTGCAAGTACTTCCAAGATCAGAAGAGTAACTTAAGGCAACTATTAATTTAAATAGAGACTTAACTGAACTGTATCCTTAGAAAATTTAATATCATATGTATTAAATCTATACCCCATTTTTATGTGTCATATATAATTTCCTCAGAGCTTTTGTGACTTGCTTTCTAGTTTTCTTTTCCATCCTGGAAAATCATCCAGGTATCTTAACTTCAAAAGCAGCCTTTACTGAAAGCATGTCCATTCTTAGAATTGGAAATGTGGCTTAGCAATTAAGAACACTTGCTGCTTTAACAAAGAACTCAGGATAGGTTTCCAGCACCCATATGGTGGCTCATCTCTGTCCCGCACGACCGTCTTGCCAGCAAGAACGATGCAGCACACAAGGATCCTTCTGCAGTACGCTTTAATGCTTCTTGAGAGGGAGAGCATAAGCTTCCAGAGCAGAGACCC
>JAQHUG010000121.1:197995-209824 GCA_028555095.1 Dicrostonyx torquatus
GGGATAGGCGGGATGGGACGAGGTGGAAAAACCCTTCACACATGCGCAATGCACCTGTTTATTATTCGGGAACACAGGATATGGGCGCCATCTTGTAATGGCGAATAGCGGGCGCGGCTCCCCACACATCTCCATCTCTAAATCTTGTTCCAAGGGATCTTATATCCTCTTCTGGCTTCTGAAAACATAAGGCATACATTCTTGCAGAGACATACACAGAAGGTAAATATCCATAAACATACACTAAAAATTTAAAAATCTCTTTAAACAGTTAAATTCTAACTATACACATAATAGAAAGTAATAAATTAATACTCTCTCTCTGCATATTATTGAACTGTGAGACTTTGTAAATTCCTAGGGAAACCCCATAGCAAACACAAGACGCTTGAATTATTTTGTATGTTCTATAGGGTCAATAGAATGATCTGCAATAATTGTGCTTTCGGTTGAATGAGTGTAGGTAGAAGAGACAAGCACCAATTAAACAGTGGAACATCATTAAATCAATATCCACAACATTCAGCAGAAATCAGCTAAGGAAGCCCTGTTAAAACTGTGATATTGGAGTTATTGATTGAGAATTTTAGGCATCATGTCCTCTGCATAAATCAACTCCCCATTAGCTGTTCCTTTTAGAGGCATTTTATATTAAGGGATAAATAGCAGTAACCTCTGTTGCAAAGAGTTTACCTTTTAGTTGTTCTCAAAGACACAATGCTTTTACTCTGGGCTATTTTGTTACTCTCTTTTCTCCCTGTTACAGTCAGGGGCCACCCTGACCCAGGACAGGAGATACTTTTAGCTACATATAATTGAGTCTGAAGTGGAAGTGTCAAATCCACCCTATTGAGCCTGCTTCTCTGTCTGCTTAAACAGCACTTGGGAGTTTAACAACATAATGTATAAGCAAAAATAGAAAAAGGAACAGAAGTTCTTATTAGGGTAGGAGCTCAGCAAGACAGGGGCCAGAACCCCCAGGGTAAGGAAAAGAGCTCAGTAAAAAAAAAGGAGCTATCAGAACCTTCACAGTAGGGCTAAGTTGCAGAAGGGCCACCAGAAGCCCAGTGGTATGACAGTTTAATGAGAGGGACCAGGAAGGCTGGGGAGTGACACTGTTGTAGATGAGCTGAGCATCTCTGAGCATTTAGCGGGTTAATAGAATAATTGACAGAACAGGCACCAGAGGAGGAGATGCCTATATCATTTGAGTTTTATATTTTTTTTAGAAGATGTTTTATGCAAGACATCTCAGTACAAAAAACCCTATATCTTAATATAAATCCCTTTAAAGTCAGTCCCATTAAGTAAATTTTGGATTGTGGTTACAACAATGCCATATACACAGGGAAATAATAGTTGGGCTATTAAAAGGCTAAGATAGGAATATATTGTATGAAAAAAATTTCAATAAAAGAAAAGGAAAGACTCAGTTCAAGACAATTTTGGCCTTGGACTTATAACATTTTAACTCATTGTACTTTTAACTGATATTTACTGACACAAGTATAGCTTCTTGACATTAGTCTGTCACACAAATATAACGTAGAAGTATTAAATTTAATATTAGATAATAAAATCAGTATATCTTAAATAAACCAAGAAAGCCGGTGGAGACAGGAACTCTGATTTAGAAGATTTTATAAACCTCCATTGCAGCTTAACTAAGAGAACAGTTGAGGTCAGGGCGGTATACCAGAAGGAACTAATACTGTATTTATTTATAGTGTTATCAAAATTAAGTTCAATAATTTTTATCTCTGAGAAATAACTTAGTAAAATTTTAAATTATTTTGTAAAAATATCATGACTCAAGGAAGATAAAAGTACAGCCCTTTTAGGGAAAAAGGAGTCACAAGTTATTAGTGACAATTATTTAATTATGAAGGTGGCACAGTGAGGATTTGAAAAATTTGCCAAAATTTTAGGTACAATTAAGTTTTTGATTAATAAAATAAGATTTATGACACTTATGTAACTTACATATTGGAAAAATAAAGCATTTGAAATAATCTAATCACAAATTTTAAATATATCATTAATAAAATTATAAAACAAAGTCTTCATTTATGGAAAACATTTTTTGCAAACACTACCAAGATTCAGTAAATGTAAGAGCAGACCAATAATTAAGAATGCCTTATTGTTGTAAATAAAGTATCTGGCATCAGTATTATGTAGATGTAACATAATTTTGACCTTAAGTGTTATAATTAATGAATTTAAAGCTAATTTATAACTATCCTTTATAAATGTTATATAAAATATTTTAACTAAACACATTTAAGAAATAACTATAATTTTATATTTTTAAAATTTTTAGTAGATTAACTTGTATATAAATTTTAAAATCAATTGTATTTTAAAATTAAAATTTAAAATAACTTATTTGAAACACAGAAAGCATGTGCATCATATCCAGAATATTCAAGAGTCACAAGTACAGTCAGAGCTTGATCATTTTATATACACTGGAAAGAGGTCTGTATATAAAATTGTAAAAAGTTGACTCACCTTAAGATATTTAAATATATATACTAACACATATATACAACATATTCATCATACGCATGCACACATACCTTAAAATCAGGCATAATCTTAATGGTAGCCTCAGATGTTCATTAGTTTAGTTTATATACAAATAACTTTTGGCTGCAGCACATAAACAAAATGGGAACATATTTAAAAAACACAATCACATTTTGCCATAGTGGGGGCAAAGGGTAGTTTGAAACTTGTTTGTCTGGGTTATGTACCTTTGGGGACATTTTCACTACATAAGACAGGTGAGGATAGACTGGGAGTTGGTTTAGTCCATTAAGAGCCCCCCTCCCCTCCCCCTCCCCTCCCCCTCCCCAGGAAAGAGTAGCTTATACAGTGCCTTTTTGCTGGAACCTATATTGCCTATTGGGGTAAGAAGCTTGAGTGCACTCAGAAAGAGAAAGCTGGGATTGAAAGCATCCCTGGAGGCAGGCTCAGGAGCAGTTTGGAAGACAGAAGATTGAACACAACTCATCACAGCAGCTGCCTGTGGAAAGATAGATTTAATATTTTAAAGGGACTTAGAGTTTAGTAGTTGGTTTTGATCTAGAAGTCTGATTTGAGAAACTTGGATATCCCTGGACTCAGGTTCAGGTCAAGTACCCAAGTGGAGGGCAATAGCTATTCTAGTGTTAGGTCAAAACCCCAGGAAGAGCATTGGAGGAAAGGGTGGGAAGAAAGTCGGGGGGAGGACCGAAATGGAAAGATTTAGCAACAAAGTGCTCAGAGAGGATATCCACCATAAGCCACCATGTGTATGAGAGTGGGAGAAGGAATCAGACACAGAGAAAGAGAGCCTGAGTCCCATGATCAGTTGGAGCAAGGCCTTTGGTTAGGAAGCATGTTTCAACAGGAAGGAAAGCTGCTTGAGGTAGCAGGAGGAAAGAGGTTTTGCTAGAATCTGGTTTGCTCAACTACATTCCTTATATAGCCCAGATCTACCTACTTAGGAATGATACAGACCACAGTGGTATCGGCCCTCTACATCAGTTGGCAATCAAGAAACTGCCCACATAGAAAGGCTTTGGGTCAGTCTGATAGACACAATTTCTAAATTGAGGTTCTTTCCACCCAAATGTGTCAAGATAATAACCAAGATTAGCCATCATGAGCCTTGGAAATCTGTTTCCACTTGGCTAGTTTTGTATGGCTGTTGTCTCCACCATCTTCACTGTGAGATGATGCTTCTTCCACCTTCTCTTCCTCTTCTTGATCAGCTTCACACACCGGTTACCTTTTTCCTTGGAGTTTTCTACTTTCTGGTTTTCTTAGCACTATCTTAGACTTTTTTTTCCTGAAATATTTCCCCACTATTTCTCATCTACCCTCTTCTCCTTTTTTTTCCCTGCATCCTTCTTCTGTTACTCATCCACTCCATTTCTCCTCTTGTTTCTGCCCATCTCCATCTTCCTCTTCTTCACATTTCATGAAATCTACATCTGCATTTTCCCCCAGAGTGAGTTACTCGAAATCCCAGGTGCACATGTATGTTCCATCCTGGGGCAGCAGGGCTTTCACTGTCTCCTTAAGTCATGCTCAGGTTCTATGGAAGTAAAGCTGCCTTTAGCATTTGGAATCTTCTGCTCTTCTACTACACCTGGTCATTCAGAGTTCTGAGTGTTTCTGGCAGTGTGGAGAAGTTCAGATTAAACCTGGTCTTTTTCTCTTTGTTTTGCCTCTACATTACCAGACCTTGCTTTCTTCCTTGGGCCATACTCATTTGCACATTAGTTGTATTTGCATTGTCTCTGATTTCTTCATTTTAATTATTTGCATTATCATCTAATAAGACTCAGCCTTCTTGAAGCAAATAGTCTCCCTTACTCCTCTTTTGTCTTTTCTTTCCATACTGAGGTTGTGATGCTTTTCTCGGAAAGTGATTCCTGTCATCTTCTTCTACTGCAGTCTCACAGGAAGGCACCAGCTGTGGCTTTGTCCTCTCTTCACCTGAGTAGTCAAAGGGCTCCTTTATCACCTCTCATTTAAGGAAAGGTATTAGTTGTTATACTAATGTTCTTCCTCTTATATTTAATATTCTTATTATTGGTTGTGGTGGTGGTACTGGGAAGTGAACCTGGGAAATATCACAAGTAAGCACTGAGCTATATCCTCAGTCCTGCTTTTGTTTCACTGCCACTGGCCAGCTCTTTGGATAATGCACATACATATCTTTGCATTATACTTTTGCATGTGGGTGTCTTCTGCCAGCTCTAGGTGATAAGGTTTTTTGCTGTGCTCTCTCCTTTCCCAGTAGCTAAATTGCTTTATTATCTTCTCAGTCTCTTTTTCAGCTTCTCACTCTTCTTCAGAAGCTACAGCATTAGAAATCAAATTGCAATCAACTTCAGACTCTCCGGATAAAGTTCAGTACTCAGGTTTTGATCATTTTCATGTGGCTCATTAACAATTCTTCCTTTCCAATTATGGCAGACTTACCATCTTTCCTGCCAGTAGTAGGGAGGTGCTGCAAGTGGTTCCCTGTGGCTCTCCTGATGGCCTTGATGTTGATGTGGCTATTGTGGTTGAAGATTGAGGTATTCTGTTATGATGCTGTGTAGAAGGGTCCTTCTTTATTTCTGTTGCTTTCATTGGTTAATAAAGAAGCTGCTTTGGCCATTTGATAGGGCAGGACTTAGATAGGTGGGGAAAAGAGAACAGGATGTTGGGAAGAAGACTGGGTAAGGGAGAGAGCCCGCCATGAAGCCACCAGGGTTAGACATGCTGGATCTTCCTGGCAAAATCACCACCTTGTGGTGACACACAGACTTTTAGAATGGGTTGAAATAAGATGTGAGAATTAGCCAATGGAGGCTAGAACTAATGGCCAGGCAGTATTTAAATGAATACAGTTTTCTTGCGGTTATTTCGGGCATAACCTAGCGGCCGCAGCCAGGAGCCAGGCACAGGGAACAAAATGGCCTCACTCCACTCAGGTGTTGGGAACACAGCCGCCTGCCTTTTACAACAATGCTGTGTCAATAGGATAGAAAATATAGGCAGCCCAGATCACTGAGTGACTTTCCAGAAGGCCCTGTTTGGTCTTCTCTAGGAAACAATTAGTGAAAATTGATGAGAACCCATCTAAATCTGATTCTTTTGTGTAGAAGCATGATCATAACGCAGCAGACAAAGCTTTTACTTACTGAAATCTAAAACAAAAGGACAACCTTTCTTGTCACTTTTGGGAGGAAAAGATATATCTTAAAAACATAATACAATGTTTGGTGGTTTAGACAACAAGCATCATTTGGATAAAAAATTTTGCATCTTATTTTCATCAACTTCAAATACTAAAAGTTCTTTCCTTTGGTAAATTTCATTTGCTAGAGAATGAAACCATCTATACTTCTTAAATTGTTATATTTAAGACAGAATTCTTTTTTATTGATTTTTATTGAGCTATATATTTTTCTCTATTCCCCTGCCTTCCTCTCCCATGGTCCGCCATGCTCCCAATTTACTCAGAAGATCTTGTCTTTTTCTATTTCCCATGTAGATTAGATTCATGTAAGTCTCTTTTAGGGTTCTCATTATTGTCTAGGTTCTCTGGGATTGTGAAATATAGGCTGGTTTACTTTGTTTTATGTCTAAAAGCCACTTATGAGTGAATACATATAATATTTCTGGGTCTGGGTTACCTCCATCAATATGATGTTTTCTAGATCCATCCATTTGCCTGCAAATTTCAAGATGACTTTTTTTTTCTGCGTAGTACTCCATTGTGTAAATGTACCACACTTTCCTTATCCATTCTTCGGTCAAGGGGAATTTAGATTATTTCCAGGTTCTGGCTATGACAAACAGTGCTACTATGAACATAGTTGAGCACATGTCCTTGTGGTATGATTGAGCATCCTTTGGATATATATCCAAAAGTGGTATTGCTGGGTCTTGAGGAAGGCTGTTTCCTAATTTTCTGAGATATCATCATACTGGTATCCAAAGGGGCTGTACCAGCTTGCATTCCCATCAGCAATGCAGAAGTGTTCTCTATACCCCACAACCTCTCCAGCATAAGTTGTCATCAGTGCTTTTGATCTTGACCATTCTTACAGGTATAAGATGGAATCTCAGAGTTGTTTAGATTTGCATTTCTCTGATGACTAAGGATGTTGAACATTTCTTTAAGTGTCTTTTGACCATTTGAGAGTCCTCTGTAGAGAATTTTCTGTTTAGATCTGTACTCCAATTTTTAATTGGATTATTTGGTATTTTGGCGTCTAGTTTCTTGAGTTCTGTGTATATTTTGGAGATCAGTCCTCTGTCTTATGTGGGGTTGATGAAGATCTTTTCCCATTCTGTAGGCTGTCATTTTTGTCTTGTTGACCATGTCCTTTGCTTTACAGAAGGTGAGTTTCAGGAGGTCCCATTTATTAATTGTTTCTCTCAGTGTCTGTGCTACTGGGGTTATATTTAGGAAGTGGCCTTCTGTGCCAATGCGTTCAAGTGTACTTTCTACTTTCTCCTCTTTGAGGTTCAGTGTGGTTGGCTTTATGTTTAGGTCTTTGATCCATTTGGACTTGAGTTTTGTACATGGTGATATACATGAATCTGTTTTTATTCTTCTACATGTTGATATCTTTTTTTGAGTTTATATTTTTTGCTTCTTTGTCAAAAATCAGGTGTTCGTAGGTGTGTGGATTAATATCTGGGCCTTTGATTCGCTTCTCTTGGTCCTCCTGTCTGTTTTGATGCCAATACCAGGCTGCTTTTAGTACTGTAGCTCTGTAGTAGAGTTTGAAGTCAGGGATTGTGATGCCTCCAGAAGTTCTTTTATTGTACAGGACTGTTTTGGCTATTCTGGGTTTTTTGCTTTTCCATATGAAGTTGAGTATTGTTCTTTCAAGGTCTGTGAAGAATTTTGCTGGGATTTTTGATGGGCATTGCATTGAATCTGTAGATTGCTTTTGGTAAGATAGCCATATTGACTATGTTAATTCTACCTACCCAAGAGCATGGGAGATCTTTCCACTTTCTGGTGTCTTCTCCAATTTCTTTCTTCATAGATTTAAAGTTCTTGTCATATGGTCTTCCACGTTTTTTGGTTAGAGTTACTTCGAGATATTTTATGCTATTTGTGTCTGTTGTAAAGAGTGATGCTTCTCTGATTTCTTTCTCAGCCCATTTATCATCTGTATAAAGGAGGGCTACGGGTTTTTTAAGTTAATCTTGTATCCTGCTACATTACTGAAAGTGTTTATGAGTTGTAGTAGTTCCTTGGTATAATTTTGGGGTCACTTTTGTAAACTATCATATCATCAGCAGATAGTGAGAGTTTGACTTCTTCTTCTCCAATTTGTGTCCCTTTGAACCCCAGTTGTTGTCTTATTGCACTGGCTAGGAACTCAAGGACTATATTGAATAGATATGGAAAGAGTGGACAACCTTGTCTTGTTCCTAATTTCAGTGGGATTGATTATCTTTTGGTTAGTTTGGATAAAGATTTGTCTAGTTTGTTGATTTTCTCGAAGAACCAACTCTTTTTCTCATCAATTCTTTGTATTGTTTTCTTTCTGATTTTGCTGATTTCAGCTCTCAATTTGATAATTTCCTGCCATCTAGTTCTCCTGGGTGAGTTTGCTTCTTTTTGTTCTAAAGTTTTCAAATGTTCTATTAATTCACTAGTGTGGGATTATTCCAGCTTCTTTATGTAGGCATTTAGTGCTATGAACTTGCCTCTTAACCCTGCTTTCATTGTGTCTAATACATTTGGGTATGTTGTGTGGTCATTTTCATCGAATATTTGGAAGCCTTTAATTTCTTCTTTGACCCATTGATCATTCAGGTGAGCATTGTTTAATTCCCATGTGTTTGTGGGTTTTTTTGAATTAGTGTTGCTGTTGATTTATAATTTTAAGCCATGTTGATCCAATAAGATATATGGGGTTATTCCAATGTTTTTGCATCTGTTGAGGTTTGTTTTGTTACCTAGTATATGATCAATTTTTGAGGAGGTTCCTTGAGGTTCTGTGAAGACAGTATATTCTTTTATGTTGTATGGAATGTTCTATAGATGTCTGTTAAGTCCATTTGAGTCATAAAATTTGTTAGTTCCCTTAGTTCTTTAAATTTTCCATCTGACAGACCTGTCCAATAGTGAGAGTAAGGTGTTGAAGGCTCTCACTATTATTAGTGTTTGGGGTTTAATGTTTGATTTAGCCTTTAGAAGTATTTCCTTTACATATGAGGCTGCCCTTGTATTCGGGGCATAGATGTTCAGTATTGAGATTTCCTGTTGATGAATTTTTCCTGTGACTAGTATGAAATGTCCTTCTTTGTCTCTTTGGATTGATTTTAGTTTGAAGACTATTTTATTAGATATTAGGATAGCTATACCAGCTTATTTCTTAGGTCGATTTGATTGGAAATTTTTTCCCAACCCTTTACTCTGAGACAATGCCTGTTTTAAGGTTGATGTGTGTTTCCTGTATGAAGTAGAATGATGGGTTCTGTTTTAGTATCCATTCTGTTAGCATGTGTCTCTTTCAGGGTGAGTTGAGTCCATTTATATTAAGGGATATCAATGACCAGTGACTGCTATTTCCTGTTATTTTTGTTTTTGTTGTTGTTGATGTTATTCTGTGTGTTTCCCTTCTTTGAAATTTGCTACTGTGAGGTCATCTATTTTCTGTGTTTTTATAGCCAACTTCCTTTGGTTTGGAGTGGCTAGGTATTTATTAAATTTGATTCTGTCATGGAATATCTTGTTTTGTCTTTCTACGGTTGTTGAAAGTTTTGCTGGGTATAGTAGTCTGAGCTGGTAGCTGTGGTCTCTTAAAGTCTACATAATGCTTGACCAGAACCCTCTGGCTTTCATTGTTTCTATTGAGAAGTCAGGTTTAATTCTGATAGGTCTGCCTTTATATGTTACTTGGCCTTTTCCTTTGCAAATTCTGTATTTTCCATGTTTATTGTTTTGATTATTATGTGGTGAGGGACTTTTATTGAACCATTCTGTTTGGTGTTTTGTAAGCTTCATGTATCATCAAAGACATATTTTTCTTTAGGTTGGTAAAGTTTTCTTCTATGATTTTGTTAAATACATTTTCTATGCTTTTGAGTTGTACTTCTTCTTCTGTAACTATTATTCTTAGGTTTGGTCTTTTGATGGTGTCCCATATTTCCTGGATGTTTTATGTTAAGCTTGTATTAGATTTAATGCTTTCTTTGACTGATAAGTCTATTTCCTCTATTGTATCTTCAGATTTTTCTCAAGATTCTCTCTTCCATCCCTTGTATTCTGCTGTTTATGCTTACATTTGTAGTTCTTGATTGTTTTCTCATGACTTTTGTTTCTATAATTCCCTCAGCTTGTGTTTTCTTTATTGTCTCTGTTTCACTTTTCAAGTCTTGAATAGTTTATTTCATATATTTGATTTCTTTTTCTTGGTTTTCTTTAAGAGATTCGTTGATGTCTTCTAATATTTTGTTTTTGTGTTGGAGAAGGCCTTTTGTTGGTTTCCAGCTGCCTGGCTAGCTTAGTTCCAAAATAATTACACAAAAATTGTATTAATTAAATCACTGTTCACCCCATTAGCTCTAGCTTCTTATTGGCTAACTCTTATATTAATTTAACCCATTTCTAATCAACTGTGTATTGCCACGTGGCTGTGGCTTACCAGGTAAAGTTCCCAGCATCTATCTCTGATGGCTCTAGGGCTTCTCTCTAAATCTGCCATTCTTTCTCCAAGCATACAGCCTAACCTTCCCTGCCTAGTTGTGTTCTTCCCTGCCATAGACTCAATGCAGTTCTTTATTCTTTAACTAGTAAAAGCAGCGCACAGACAAAAGGACCTCCCACACCATCTTTTCATCCATTTGTTTGAAAGAATTTTTTATTTCCTCTTTAAGGGCCTCAAAATTTCTCCTAAAGTTATTTTTTAGGTCAATTTATTCTGCTTCATCTATATTTGATTGTTTAAGTCTTGCTGTTGTAGGGCCACTAGTTTTTACTGGTGTCATGTTGCTCTTTGTTGTGTTGCATGTGTTCTTACCTTGTCTACCCATCTTTTTCTTTGATTGGTGTAGTTGGGGCTGACTGTGACTCGTGATCAATTGTCCAGGTGCCAGCAGATCCAAGGCTCAGACGGTTGCTCCTAGTGGAGCAGCCAGGATCATGGTTCCAGTCACCCTGCCAGCCACCCCATGTTCCTGGAGGTCTCCTGGAGCCTGTGGGGTAGCTCTGCAATACAAGGGGTTGCCTGGGCCTGCCCTGACAGAGATTGCCTGCTCAGGGGTCCCTCTGCTGAGGTTGCTGCCATGGGCCTGCTCTAGCAGAGATCCTGACCAGGCCTATTTCCTTGGAGGCTCCAGATTCACTCCCAGACCCGCAGATCTCTGGTTCTGGCCTACTCCCTCCACGGTCCCAGACTCACATCTGGTCCCACAGAGGTCCCAGCTCAGGCCTACTCTCTCAGAGGCCCCAGACTCATGTGTGTACCAACAGAGATCTCTGGCTCTGGCCTACTCCCTCAGCAGTTGCTCCCCTATACCTGCTCCTGTGGAGTTCACTGTTTCAGGCTTGCTCTCACCCGTGTCTCTGGCTCAGACCTGTTTCTGTAAATGTTGCTGGTCAGGGCCCACTCCCGTGGAGGTATCCCTGGTTTGGATAAGGTCTTGCAAAGGTCCAAGACAGAATTCTTAAATTCATACAGATGTAGGTTTGGCAGTTTTGCATATAGGTAAGATAGAGAATTGCAGGCTTAAACTTCAAATATCATAAATTATATTGTAGAAAAGTATTACAATATTCCACCCAACTTTTATGCAGTTTTCTCCAGAACAATTCATAGACCTGCTTACAAACATCCAAGTTGTCTTCTGAAACAATACCCTTGTTTTCAATAACATTTAGGCCCATACTTTTCTGTTTCATACATTAATCTTAGTATTAGGTGACACCCTTTCTGTGAATCCATTTTTGCATTTTTCCTAACAGGCAGTAGTGACTATTTAATTCATTTTCAGTTGTCCAATATTTAGCAGGCTTTCTCTTTTGGGTGTCAACCAGCTCCCAAATAATGACATGGAGATTTTCTGTAAATTATGATGGATCAGTCGTAATTTAAGCTTGTTTCTAGATAGCTTTTTTTAAAAAAACAAAAAAACAAAAACTAAAACAAAAACCTAACTCATATCTAATAATCTATATTCTGAGGCTTGTTCACCTCAGATATGTATTGTTTTTTTATTATTTATTTTTATTGTTAAAAGAAAAATTTACATTTACTCCCCTTGTTCCCGGCCCTCCCGCTCCCCCACCACCACACTGCCCTCCCCCTGCTT
>JAQHUG010000121.1:268797-295495 GCA_028555095.1 Dicrostonyx torquatus
CTTTGTGGATGGAGCTCCCTGGGACAAATAACCCCTGCTTCCCTCTCTCACTCCCCGGTCCCCAGAACCTTAGCCCTGGAGCCTGCTGCTTTGTGAAGTCCTAGGACCCCGCAGCTGGAAGGGGGAGCTGGGCTGGGCTGGGAAAAAATCCAGTACCCGGGCAGGGCCCTGCACCCCCATGACCAGAGAGTTTAGAGGAATAGACTGTCCCTGCACCCCTTTCCAGTCTGGGTGGGCCCTGGGTGGGGACTGACTTACCCCTCCAGATGTTTCTGCTGGGACTTGATCAGGGGCCCCTGATGCCCCAGGATCTCAGAGGCAGAAGTGCTGGCTTGATGGATGTACCTTTGTGGCACAAATAACCCCTGCTTCCCTGCACTCACTCCCGGATC
This sequence comes from Dicrostonyx torquatus, assembly GCA_028555095.1. Lineage (NCBI taxonomy): Eukaryota > Metazoa > Chordata > Mammalia > Rodentia > Cricetidae > Dicrostonyx > Dicrostonyx torquatus. Next base: position 269,190 of record JAQHUG010000121.1, read on the forward strand.
CCGAGAGCCTTAGCCCTGGAGCCTGCTGCTTTGTGAGGTCCTAGGACCCTGCAGCTGGAAGGGGGAGCTGGGCTTGGCTGGGAAAAAATCAAGTACCTGGGCAGGGCCCTGAACCCGAATGACCAGAGAGTTTAGAGAATATAAGTTTTTAAAATATCGTATAATAATTCTCTATATTTCAATATTTGTGTGGTATCTGTTGTAATGCTTCCTTTCCCCCACTATCAGTTATATTTCCTGGGTTTCTTCTCTTTCTTTGGTTTTCTTCTTTAAGGATGTGTTGATCTTATTTACCATTTTATAGAACCAATTGTTGTAAAAGGGGAAGACTGTGTCCCGCCGCTGAGAAGTGGGGCCATTTTCCCAACACCCGGGTCCCAACTCCCAGCCAACTGCCTGCTCAGCCACTGGTTGTTGTACCCGAAATAACCACATGAGAACTGTATTTATTTAAACTCTGCCTGGCCCATTATCACTAGCTTTTTCTTGGCTAGCTCTCACATCTAAAACTAACCCATTATAAAAGTCTGTGTGTCACCAACGACGTGGTGATCTTACCGGGGATCATTCAGCATGTCTGACCCTGGCGGCTTCATGGCAGCTCTCTCCCTTTCTTTCTCTCTCACCGTCTTCTGTTCTGTCTACTCCACCCACCTAAGAGCTGTATCCTATCTTATAGGCCAGGCATTTTCTTTATTAACAAATGAAAAGCAACAGAAATAAAGAAGGGCCTTCCTAAACCAATCTTTGATTCACCTACAGTTTTTATTCTTCCTTTAGTTTCTTTTATTTTAGCCATGATATCTAATATCTCATTTTTATTTTTTAAATTGGATTCAACTCCTTGATTTTTAAAATCTTAATAAAATCAGTCACCCATAGTTATAAAATTTCTTCTCAGAGTTGTTGTTCCTGTGTCCCAAGGCTTTCTGGTATGATACATTTTCATTCTTATTTGGTTATGGCACTTTTCATCTCCATGCCCTGAATTTTCATTTTATTTAATATTTATTGTTCATTTCAAGAACTCATTATATCCCCTTCAATTTCTACCCTATCCTCCCAACACTTTCCTCCAACTTCATGTGCTCTTTTCTTTAAAGCCAAGAGTTGCAAGTAACTCTTTAGTTAAAGGTGAGATTTCAGTACGTCCCTTGCCCCACACCAGCCATGCTGGTATTTTGGATAGCTTGATCTTATGCAAGGCTTTTTGCAGCCATAGCTTCTATAAGTTCATGTGTGTAACTGTGTTCTCGTGTTCAGAAAATAGTGCTTTGTTTTCTTTGCAGATATCTAATGCCTCTAGCTATTATACTCTTTTTGCTCCCCCCTTCAACAATTATCTCTGAACCTTGGGAGGAATAATTTTATATATATATTTCCTACTTTGAGCAGAGCACTTCACAGTGTCTTATTCTTTATGCATTGAGCAGTTGTTGGTCTCTGTTTTAATTACTATCTAGTGAAAAAAGAAACTGATGAAGGTTGAGAAATGCAATAATCTATGAGTATGAACATATGAATTTAAGGAACAGTTATTATTATGACCATTTAGCAGAATATTAGTATTAAGTTCTCCCTAGAGTCTATTACCTAGCCAGCCACAGGGCTGTTCCAGTTGACAGTAATTGCCATGAGTTCTTTAAATCCAATCAGAAAGTAAATTGCTACTTTCATGATATTTATGACCCTATTTTACCAGTGGGTTTATCTTAACAAGCCAGTTGTTATTGAATTTGAATGATATTTGAGGCATTTCTTCAATTTCAGAGTTCACAGATGAGTAAAACTATTCATTTCTTTTCTCTCTCAATAGCTTGTGAAAATACAGCATTATGGAAGCTAGAGATAAAATGGCCTTATTGATCAAGATTGTATTCTTCATGTCCTATGACTCAAATATATAGTAGTATCTTCAGTAATAGGCTCTGAACATCAAGTTATAAGGGCTTGACTTATAGTAGTAATTTTTGTCAAGTTGGCATAAACCTAGATATGCAGGGGAAGAGGGATTCTCAGTTGAAGAATTACCTCTATCATATTGGCCTGTGGGCATGTCTGTGGGACATTTTCTTAATCTTGAATTGAGGGAAAGGTGCCAGGTCCACTGTAGGCCATAGAATCTGTAAGCAGCTGAGCCCAGGATCTTATAATTAAGATAACTGAACAAGCTATGTCTGTGGGACATTTTCTTAATCATGAATTGAGGGAAAGGTGTCAAGCCCACTGTAGTCAGTAGAATCTGTAAGTAGCTGGGCTCAGGAACTTATAATTAAGATAACTGAACAAGCTAGGGAAAGCAAGCCTATAAGCAGCAACTCCCACCACCATGGATTTGCTTTGGTTCCTGCTTGAGTTCCCTCTATGATGGACTGTAAAATATAAGATGAAATAAACTCTTTCCTCCCAACATTGTTTTTAGTCAGTCTTTTATTGTAGCAACAGAAACCAAACTAAAACTGAAGTTGGTATGAGAGACTGGCTGTTCTGAGAAGGATTCTGTAGGTTTAGGCTGGAAAGCCATTGAGTACTCACAGTTTATTGGGATGTTTTTGTGGGAGCTTTGGAGATAAGAATGTTGAGATAAATGCAAACAAAGATTGCAATATCTCAGAGAGACAAGAAAACTTTACTGCGCTGTTTGTGGAAGTTTTAAGAATTTCTGGAAGTGAAACCTAAACAGCACCACCAGCTAGGATGATTGAGCCTGTGTGGGATATTTTTCATTAAACCACCCCATTCCACTCTCTGTTATCCACAGGCCTTGTGGCCATATCATAATGCAACATGCTTTTAGTCCAACTTCAAAAATCTCTATGGTCGTTTAGTTTCCACACTGTTTAAAAGTATAATAAGGAGGCTGCTTGTTCATTTCCCAAAATAACCACACAGAAAACTGTATTCATTAAATCACTACTTGGCCCATTAGTTCTATCTTCTTATTGACTAACGCTTACATCTTAATTTAACCCATTTCCATTATTTTATATTTTACCACAAGGATTGTGTGTCTGTCTCTGGGGATGCTCCATGGCTTCCCCTGAGTCTGCCTCCTTTCTTCCAGCATTCGGTTTAGTTTTCCCTGCTTGTCTCTACTCTACCCTATTACACGCCTAAGACAGTTTCTTTATTAACCAATGGTATTCACAGCAAACAGAGGGGACTCCCACATCATAAAAGTCCAAAGTATCTTCAGAAATGCAAAGAAATCTTTTCACTGTAATCTCCTGTAAAATCAAAATACAAATTACATATTTCCAATATATAATAGCACAAAATATACATTACCATTCCAAAAAGGAGGAATAGTAATCCTCACTAGGATATACTGTACCAAAGAAAGAATGTAATACAGCTGGCTCTCTGTCTGGTATCAAAGGACTTAGATAACTCTGCCACTGCAGATTTTCTGCCTGCAACATAGATCTCTCTTGGGCTTGTTCCATTCCTTGTATAGAAGATGTCTCATGACTCTGGCATCTCCACCATCACTGTAATCCTGGACTCACTTGATGCTTTCTTGGGATTCCCACACTCTCAGGGCCTTCATACAATAACTCCCCTGCCATATGCTGCCTGGCCTCAGCAGTTCTTTGGAACTGTGGAAGAATCTGCAACCAATTCACTTTTGTGTCCCTTATTTTACTAAAAGCCAGAACCATGTAAACGACACTGCCATGTACTATTTCCAACTAGGGTTGGATTCTGACTCATTTGAACCACATCAGCCACAGATTTTTTTTTATTCAGTTTCTTTCTAGGAAGAGAAAAAGACTCTCATAAGTTGGAAGCGTAGGTTGAGGGATCTTACATTTCTGTTTATCCCAGTGTAAAGAAGGCCTCTCCTTGACTGTGCTACTGTCAACAAGTACAACCTCTTCCAGCACAGGCTGTGTGTGTTACCTTAGCTTCCTAGGATGTTTCACCCTCTAACTAAATTCTGTAATTCTTTCTTCTCCACTTGATCTTTTTCACTATAGAACTGCTTAAGTGATAACAATAATAACCCTACAATATATTCAGGGTTTTGTTGTCTTGAAATTCTCCCACCAAAGAGATTGGTTCATCGTCTTTTATTTTAGCCTCAAGCAAGTTCCTGGGATACCATCAGAAATCAACTAAATTCTTTGTCAAATATCATATCAATGGCTGCTAGCCCAGTTCTGAATTATTTCTCCCTCTGAACCCTCATGAGCTAGGCTTCTGTAGCCTACATTGATCTTAACACTACTGTCTTCCAAGCTTCTACTAGAACATCACTTTAAGTTCTGCTTACAGCATTCAGTCACTTTTCTAGTCCAGTATTCCAAATCCAAAGTCTTAAAAAAAAAAAAAAAACAACCACCCAACCAACAAGAAACTCAAAAGGTCAGGATCTTCCCAGCCATAGCCCACATTTTGGTACCAACATTTGTATTATTTACTTCCTTGCTGCTGTGATAGAACAAGGCAGCTTTCAGATGCAATGGTTTACTTTGGCTGATGGTCCTAGACAGAGTCTATCACATTAGGGAGCTATGGAAGGGAAGTATGGCAGAAAATGAGACTCACATACTAAATTTCAAGCACAAAGTAGCAAATTCTCTGAAAGCTATGATGAGGCTTTTAATTCTGTACTTATTCCAGCCAGACTGTACCATCTCAACCTCTCTAAACTGAGGAACAAACATTCAGTTGTTAGAGCCTACGAGGGGCATTTCTCATTTATGCCACCATAGTCCCAAAGGAGAGGGAAGCTTATAGGATGGGTAGGAGTGGCCTCCTCTTTGGGATGAGGATAAGAGGTCATAGGAGACATGTGGTCTAGTAGCACTTGAAGGTGAAATCTAGAAGGAGCTAGGAGACATATATATATATATATATATATATATATATATATATATATATATAGTGTGCAGAGTGATGCAGATTGGTTCAGAGAATTGGGATCTCAAAAAATATGGAATGCTTACAAGTGGTAAAGGAGAAGAGCCTGGATGATAGGCAGGGAACAGAGGGACCACAGGAACCAGTGTGCTGTGGTTATAGAGGAGTAGACCTATCTTGTGGCACAGTGAAATTCAGTATTGAAATGTGGATGATCCTGTGGTGTGTGAAAGAGAAGACCTACTTGGCTACATATATGAAAATAAGTCCTAAAGGAAACATGTGGTACTGGCATGAAAAAGAGTTGGCATCCTTAGCTTCATGGGAAAGAGGATTCCCATAGGAAGCAAGGTAGTCTTGCAGGACCTGGGTAAGATTAAGGGATAGGAAGACACCGTCTAAACTAGAAGCAAAGAGAAGATGAGTCCTGAAGAGCCCAGTGGACTTTTGGGGTGGGAAGGAGTGGATCTAGTTAATAGTGTTGGAGAGAGAAATCCCAGAGGATCCCAGTAGCCTATGGGATAGAAAGGGATAGGTTTGTCAGGTGGCAGGACAAAGAGGGTCATGCTGCCCTAAATTTTAAAATGGCTAACTATGTATTCAAATATACAGTGTTCAATCTCCTTGTATTCTTATAATTTCTATAGTTTATCTTGATGATTTCTGGTTTCACAAGGACTTGGAAAAGTAATCATGAAGGAGACAAAAATTAATAGTTGGAGACAAATAACAAAATCAAGCATGAATAAATAAAGTAGTTTAAAAATAATACAGAACATCAATGAAGCGTGGAGTTCTTTTTAAGTAAAAAAAAATCATTGACAATCTAGACTAACCAAAGTAAGAAGAGATCAAAATCAGTAAAATTATACATGAAAAGACATTACAACTGATACTATAGGAGTTAAAAAACCTTATTGAATTATGAAGGCAAAAACCACACAGGTACCAACAAGTTGAGAATTAATACATAGTTAAAAAGCTCCCAACCAGGAAATGGCTAAGGCTGGTTTCAGTGCTTCATATTACCAAATATTTAAAAAGTGCGTGTAGTTTTGTCTCAATCTATTCTTAGAACTAAATAGAGGCAAACTAAACTGTTCCTCTGAAGCCAGCAATACACAGAGTTATGAACCTTAAAAAATTGTTTCTTTAAATGAAGTATATCTTCAATATTTTATTTAGTAACCTTGTGTGCCAATTTAACCTTATCTGAAATTAATACTCCTTCAATAACTGTAGTTATGGTAGATGTTATCTATTGCTTTACTTTCAGTCTTCTGAGTCACTTAGTTAGAGAGTATTTCATAATTTGAATTTAAAATATACATATATACATATATATATATCATCTTTAATATATGGATATAATACATTTAGTCAAATACACTTTACTTCCTCCCTCTAATTTCTCCCTAGGACTCTTATTAAATGTGTTTCACTATAAATTAATCATAAAGACACATTGGCCATGATTTGAAGCCTATATAATTTTATGTGTATTCAAGCACTACATAGTACTTGATAACTATATTTATGTTTTATCTATTAAAATAAACTAAAAACGACTTCATATCTTTAGAGAGAGAGGTTTTTCTTTACCTCTATTTATACTCACAATTGACTCAATATTGATTTTATTTTTATTTATTTTCTTATTAGCCTTAATTCTACCTACATGTTACATTTCTCCACATTCATGTCTCCTCCTCTTTCCTCAGTCATGTGGTGTGGAACCATGAGACAAAATAAACCTTCCTTCTTTGATTTGCTGTTTTCCCCTTTCATGATCATCATCTAGTTTCATAGCCATACCCCTATTGACATGCTTATCATCTGAAATTACATTAAATATTTATGTGCTTATTTTCATCTCATCTACTAAAGTGTCAGCCACATGAAGGAAGATAATTTATATGTTCTGTTTTATTTATGCCTCAAACACTTTGCCAATTTTTTCTTGGTTTACATAGTTTTGCATTTTCTTAGTTATAGAGTAAAGCAAATATATCACAATATATAACCACTACAATATTAATTATATATGTATAATATATTGTAATATAATTTATATTATATATTACATTATATTATATCAATTTATTTTACTATATTTGTTTTATCTAACAGTTACATATTAATTAAATATAATATCATATATATATAACTTTATTCCATTATCATTTTATACATGGTATATTTCATTCATATTTGCCATTCCTCCATTACACTTTCTCTCTCCCACTCTTGCTGATCCTCCTGGATCTTCTCAACTAGCCTCCTACTTTTATGCTGGTTTTTTCTTATTGGGCTTTTTTGCTTTGTTTACCCAATGAGTTCAGAGTTGCTTGCAGAAGTATGGGTAGGGGGTTATTTATAAAAACACAACTTATTAATGGGTGAACTGCTAAAGAAAATTACCTTTCCCCTCCCAACTGCCATTAACTGCCAATAATTCATCAGCTACTGGTGAGAATGTCATAAACCCCTCCTCTTCCATTATAGAATGTTGATGGGCCTAATCTTATGCATGAATTGTACAGATATTCAATGTTGCTGCGAATCTATGAGTGCAAGGGTCATGTCTTTCCCGGAAGACTGAATTCCAAACTTCACCTTTTATTCCTTGCCTCTTCCACAATGCTTGCTGTTCCTTGAAGGGGGTGATAATAGATTCATGGCTAAGTATTTAGAAGTCACTTATTCTCAGCCCTCTGGCCAGTTTTGTGTCTCTGTAGTAAGCACCTCACACTGGATAAAAAAAAGTTTCTCTGACCAAAGCTGACGGTGTTAATCATAAATTTTTATAAGATGATTTGCTGTGCACAGCATGTTCATGAGTTTATACTGTGTACATCTATTAATATAAAATGTAGCTTTGTCTTAATTTGACCATGTTCTTTTTTATTTTATTTTTCAGTGTATAATATTTTTCTAACATTTCTCCGTTTCCTTTCCCCCTTCCAAACCCTCCTATATACACTTTCCTGCTATACTCCAAATTCATGGCCTTCCTTTTGGCACTTATTATTATTGTATGCATATATGTTTATATATACACACATATTCCTCAGTATAACCTTTTTTATATCTGTATTATGTTACTTGTATGTACGTTTTCAGTGGTGATTATTTGGCATGGATAACCAGTTGGTGTGTTCTTCCCTAGGTAGGACCACCTCTCCTGCTCCCAGCTCTACTCAGTTAACTACAGTTCTTTGTGTAGGGCTGAGGCCTTCTTGGCTTTTCTCCATGAAGTTTCACTGGTGTCATCTTTGTTCAGCTTACATTTGGGCAGTCAGGCTGTTTTGTATTAATACCGTTATTTTTTATTTTTGTAGTTTTCCAGCATATTTTGACTTGCTTTAAGTGTGTTCTCTCCTATAATTTGAAGGATATTACTTTTATTAACTTCACTGTTTTCCTATTTTGTTACCTAGCCCCATGCCTATAGTATCACCTACACAGAAATAATTAAGTGATTTTTATCTCTAGCCCCAAACATTCCCCAGAACCCCTGAATGTGTATGATATTTATTTTGTGTTTCTGTATTCCTTATACTCAGCTTACGGTTCCTCTTCAAAATGTATTTGTATTGAAATTTCTTCCTCCTCCTCCTCCTCCTCCTCCTCTTCTTCTTCTTCTTCTTCTTCCTCTCCTCCTCCTCCTCCTCCTCCTCCTCCTCCTCCTCCTCCTCCTCCTTCTTCGAGACAGGGTTTCGTTGTGGTTTAGAGCCTGTCCTGGAACTAGCTCTTGTAGATCAGGCTGGCCTGAACTCACAGAGATCCACCTGCTGAGATTGCTTCTTAATACCTTTTTCTACTACCATCCTGATCCAGTCATTATCATTTCTTGCTAGGAACGCCATCACCTTCTATCCAGTTTCCATGACTCCAACCTAGTTTTAAAATAAAGCTTATTTTTATTGATATATACTTTTATGAAATGAACTTATTCATGGTGTAATGTTATTAGACATCTGAGTCCTAGCCAGAGTAGCTTCTTCATACAGTAAACTACCATTTAGCAGTTCTACATGCAAAATTACAGCAAAACGAGCCATTCTTCCCACGGTAGGCCAGTGTTAGCTGAGACCAGCATAATCCGTGATAAGGGAAAGAACAGAGTGTACATAAATAAGAAACTGTGCCAGGGTCTGGTTTCTTTGTGTCTTATGCTATCTCAGCTCAGAATTCTATCTGCCACTTTAACACTAGGTAGTGCTCTAAACTCAGAATTGCACTAATTTTTCTTATGGACTTAGAATCTTTTAAAACGGAAACTTGAAAGAATTCCTACAAACTGTAAAATTAAAACTTTTGAAGTAGAATCTAAAAATGCTTGAAATGTGGTGTTTGACAGCCCTGTTAAAATGTCACTGTCTCTAGTCCTCTGGTGGTCTGTAAATAACCCCTAATAAACTCGATGTAGTCCTCAAGATGAACTTGTATGAGTTTTTCTGTGGCATGTTGAGGCTGTTCCAGTTAAAGTACATATATTTATATTACATCTCCTCAAAAAAATGACACACTGAGCTCACAAAATCAGCTGGTGATAATTCTGGTATCACGGGGATCAAAACCAAGAAGCGATCCAAAGATGAGTCAGAGGTAGGGCCATGGAGGAAATCAGGTGGTGATCCTCCTCCATGTGGTATGGAATAGTGCACCTCACAGATTAATGTGCTCTTTCATGTGAACGTGGAGATGCCTCGGAAATGCTTAATGGACAGCAACACATTATGCAATCCCTTAAAGCAGTCTGTATACGGTGGGACTGCAGGAAAGCTATGGCATGTGTTGCAATGGACTGCTCTATGAAGCAATACATGGAACAAAAACTGAGCTGCCTTCCACAGGGACCTTGCTCACTTAAAGAGGAAACTAGACTTAAAAAGGGATTTGTGAGTGGAATCTTCTGTGCTAACCTCTGAGGTGGCAGGTAAATTATATAAACGTGAAGACAAGAAGGAGGTGCACGCCTATGAGCTTATTTACCTATGAGTTAGCAAAGAAAAATGCAGTCTACTCTGTGCTGAGAAGTCCCATGTGGCTCCTAAAGATCTGGATTGCATGGGTAAAACAAGGAGAGTGAGGAGGACGTGGAGGTCAAAGACAACACTCCCAAGCATGACACCCTAGTGCAGAGAAAGGAAATCCTATTACTCCTCATGGTGTGGGTTTTGGGGTTATTCTGCTCTGAAAGGGGTGTATGTGTAGTTTCCTATGTGAAACTCTAAGAACATTACAAAAGCAGCGCTGTGGGCAGGACAAGGGCATGGGGTTTGGCCAGCTGTCCTTGGAAACAATGTTGAGTTTCCTGTGCAGCCCACACCACTGAAATCTCACTCTCTCCCAGGGGAGAGCTCACAGGGACAAGTAGAAATTTGCTATCTTGTTTTTTAGAGGAGTACGTACACTTCTTATCCTCAACTGCAGTTCCAGTGTTAACATATAACAATTTTAGACCCACTGTGTATTTTCACTCCCATTTATCTTGTTTGCTGCTCAAGGACATTTAGAAGGTTTGTTATCTTGGCCAGCTCTCTCTAGAATATAGCATCCTGTACCTTTTTCATGTGAAACCAAGGGGAAAACTATGTGACAGAACATCTTGAAATCCAAGAGGCAATAAAGTCTGCTTAAGATCTACAGCAGATAAAAATCTTGTACTTTAGCAATGTGTGGACAGGTGATCTTGGACGGTTTCATGCTCTCACAAGGATAGCTTGATTCAATCCTGTCTTGACAAGTTGATAAGTTTATTATATGACTCTCTGACACAAATAGGTCTTTTATTTATTTGTTTTAAAAAGCTATTTTGTTAGGTTAAGAAGAGATGCATATTGAAGTGTGTGTTACAGAAGGAGTACGTCAGAACTGAAACCATGCTAACACACTATATGATATACAGTCAATAGGTTCATGGTAGCCTCTGAGATTGGAACCACTGTTAACCAAGGCAGAGGAAGGCACAAAGTACAAGATAGTAAGAGCCCTCCAACTTCTCTTCTGAAGTAGGGCTTAGATTGTTTCCTAGTGAGGACCCTATAAGGCAATTACTGACTTCACATTGGACTGCCAATATATCTGTCCTGTACCAATGCAGAGACCATATGGTCCCTGGTGCGTACCAAGGCACAGTGCATCTTAATTCTTAACAACTCTCCAAAACACAGGGGACAATGAACAACTTTAGATAGATGTTAATGTTAGACAGTACAAATGAAAGAGAGATCAGTCCTGACGGTGGGTCACTTTCTCCCAACCTACAGGAGGTTGCTAGTTAACAAACATTCCCCTGTCCATACAAACTAAGAAAACAAATGTAAAACCATTTTAAAGAGCACAGTATTGGAAAATGTGCTTCTGGATCACACTTTGCACACTACAGTCAGAGAATAATATAGATAGTGTCACATGGTTGGGCAAAGTGGTAGCTAATGAAATGCTTTCCCCAAACAGTATAGTGAATATCAGACCACATAGAATGGTAGGCATGTGTGAAGAGATCATGGTCACTATTGAAATATCTTAAAAGGTGAATTATTTTGCTTAGATCAAAGTTTCTTTACCAGTCTGATATAGCCAGTAAAGAAACAAGGTAGTTCTAAGGAAATGACAGTAAATTATAGAGTGGTAATTCCCCCATCTATGCAACTGAAACGGCATTGCTATCCTGATTGATAACAGTGATGTGCGTTTTACATGCTCGCTTCAATCTTCCAAATAACTTTGATATTCCAAGATCATTCACATGTACCTGGCACGAACAACAATGGACTTTGAGAGTATCTTTCCCAATGATCTATATAGTCTTCTCTGCCCTACAGCTGTGCCTCCAGATCTTGCTTTGTTACTGAGATAATGTCATGTGAACCTCAATATCAGTACAAGTACACCTGAAGGAGTAGTAATGGGAGGTCAATCCACTCATGCTTTAAAGGCCTGACATGGCCAGAAATATTTGCCTGGGCAAGTCTTAAAAGATTAATTCAGAAATTCTACAGCAGCTAATACTAATAATTGTAAAGCAACTGTGTGTGTTCCTAGGATTCCTGTACTAGTGTATTTTTGTATTTCACTTTGCTCAAGTTGCCAGTCCCTGATCTAGACTGAAAGAAGGTGGTAGCAGGAAGGCAACATGGAACTGGGACAAAGGGGTTCACCATAGCCTACTCAATTCCTGACCCCTTCCTGACCTCCGTCTACTTCCTCAAAGTTAGTCTTAGGTGGGGGAGTGACAGAAAAAAACGAAGGGGGAGGCAAGAGTATGGTAGAGAATAGGGGAAGGAAGAGAGAAGAGTGATGAGGGCAGAGGGAGGGGGTAAGGAGGAGTGCAGAACAGTAAGAGGGTTAGAGTGAGGAGTGCTAGGGTGGGGGGAGGAGAGCTGGGTTAGGCAAAGAGCAGAGGGAGGGAAAAGAAAAACACAGAAAGGTAGGCAAAAGGAAGAGAGTTGAGAGAAGGGGACCGCACGAGGAGTGGATGGAGAAGGGCAGACGGTGGAGGGAAGAGCACAGAAGAGAGAGGGAAAGGGGAAAGAAAAGCTGTGGTTTTGGAAAAGGACAGGGAAAGGCAGAAGGAAGAGCAGAGAGATGGGGGGAGTAGAGGGCAGAAGGAGGATGACAGAAGGAAGAGTAGAGAGAGAGACAGAGAGAGAGAGAGAGAGAGAGAGAGAGAGAGAGAGAGAGGGCTGAGGGAAGCCAGCGAGGAGAGAGGAGCGGAGGAGGGCAGAGGGATGAGGTTGTAGTGAAGGCCAAGAGAAGAGCAGAGGAAGCAGATGAGAGGAGGGCAGAGGACTGAGGGAAGAGGGGTGAGAGAGAAGGAGAACAGAGGGGAAAGGGAAGAGGAGGCAAGATGGGAGCAGGGAGAGTGGAGGGAATAGGACTGGACAGGGGGTCAAGAGTAGAAGTAGAGGAGAAAGAGGAAGACAGACTGAATAGATGCAGAAACAGTGCTGAGGGAGAAAGGGATCAGGAGCTGGAGCAGTGCTGAGATGATGGAGGAAAGAGCAGGGGGTAGAAGGATGAGGAAGGCGAAGAAGATGTGGAAGAGGGCGGGGGGAAGAAATGAGAGGGAAGAAGAGGGAAAGGAGCACTGACAGAATCTGGTAGTGGAACAGGAGAGAGGACAGGGGAGCTGAGTTAAAAGAATGGAGTGAGAAGAGGACAGAATAGGGTGGCCTGTAGGGGTAGGAGGGCACAGGATGTTGGGGGGGAGAGAGTAAAGAGGGGAGATCAGAAGGAGAAGAAAAGAGGGGTGCAGAAGGCAGAGAGAAGGGGAAGGAGAAGAGTAGAGGGACAAGGAGAGAGAAGCACTCTAAAGACAGAAGGGTGAGGTTGTCCAAGGAAGGGGAGCAGAGGGAAGACTCCCTTAGAAAGGGAGGAGAGGAAGGTAATAGGTTGCAGAAAGCAGGTGGACAAAGAAAAATATAAGAGCGACAAGAGAGGAGCGCAGAGCAAAGAAGAGAAAGAAGAAAGAGCAGGAACAAGGTGAGAGCTTGGCGGTGGTCTGAGGGAATAGTGGCGAAGGAAGTGGGCCCAAGGAGGTGAAAATAGAGGGAGCAGAAGGAGGAGTGTCAAAGTATAAGAGACCAAAGGGAGGAGTGAACAGGAAGACTGGACTGACGGCTGGGGAAAGAGGACACAGGGAAGAGGAGATCAGAGGGAAGAAGGAATGGGCAGATGGAAGGGAAAGGGCTGGAGGGAGAGGTGAGTAGAGGAAGGAGGCTGGAGGAGGTGTGAGTGGTAGGAAGTTGTGTGAAGAGAGGTAGACATTAAAGGGAGGAGCAGGGAAGGAGGTGGGAAGAGCAACAGGAAGGGAGAATTCCCAGAAGAAGGAGGAGAGTCCATGGAGGAGAAGTTGGATGAGGTCACAGGGAAGAGGGCAGAGGGAGGACAGCAGATCAGTTGGAGGAGGAGAGGGAGGAGTGCAGATCTGAGTGTGAGATCATAATCAGGGTGGGCAGTCAGGAGGGCAGGGTCAGCAGGAGCACCACGGGGGGAGGTCAGTCCACAGGAGAAGAGGGCAGAGGGCAAATACCTAAGTGGGGGAGGAAAGCGAGGTAAGAGGGGTAGGAGGGCAGTAGGGGAGGGAAAGGAGGTGGGGAATGGAAGAGACCAGAAGGCAACAGAAGGAGAGCCAGGGGTGTAGAGGAAAAGAACAGGGCTGAATGCTGAGAGGTTAGAGCAGAAGAAAAGGGGATGAGGAGGAGATGAAATTAGAGGAAGAGCAGGAGAGGTGTGGAGGTCCAAGAGAACAGAGTGAAGAGTAGGCAAGGGGGCTGAGGGCAGAACTCAGAAATCAGAGCAGAGAATAAAGGGACAATTGTAGAGGAAGAGGTGACCAGAGGGAGGTGGTCAGAGATTGGAGGGGGAAGGAATTGTGTGAAGGGAGATGATCAAGAGGAGGATGAAAAGAAAGAGGAGGATGGAGATCAAAGGACATAGAGAAGGGAGAACAGGAATGAAGGGTCGGAGAGCATGGAGAGCACTAGGAGGGCAGAGGACTTCTGAAGGGGAGAGAATTGTGTTGAGGGAGAGGGGAGAGACTTCCAGAGGGAGGAAGAGATCAAAGGAAAGAAAGGAGAGAGACAGGGCAGAAAGAGCAGAGAGCTAAGTGTGATGTCATAATCAGGGTGGGCAAAGTCAGGAGGTCAGGGTCAGCAGGAGCACAGGGGGAGGTCAGTCCAGAGGTGGAGAAGGCAGAGGGCACAGGGATCAGAGCTAAGGGAGGAATAAAGCCCAGGTAAGAGGGGAAGGAGGGCAGTAGGGGAGGGAAGGGAGATGGGTGGGGCAGAGGTCAGACACAAGAGATAAAGAAAGGTAATGGGCATGAAGAACAGGATTGAGGGAGGAGGCACTAGAGGGAGCCAAATAAGGAAGAGTGTGGATGGAGGTCTAAGAACAGAGAGGAGTGGAAGAGGAAAGAGTGAGGAGATCAGAGGGAAGAAGGGCAGAGGTGGGGAGAAGGAAGATGGTAGCGGGAGAGGTGATTAAAGAGGTCAGGTTGGAGGATGTAGGAAATGTTGTGAAGAGAGATGTCCATCAAAGGGAGAGGTGAAATGAGTGTGGAGGGCACAGGAAAGAGAAGAGCTGGGGGTGGCTGTCCAGGGATGGTTGGGCATAGAGGGAGGAGGGCGATGGGAGGCGTAAAGGGCAGAGGGCAAAGTGTGATGGCAAATCAGGGTGGGTGAAGTCAGAAGAAAGGGAGTCAGTACTGAGGGCAGAGGGAAAATAGGGAAGGAAGAAACCTCAGGTGGGGAGGAGGAAGGAGGGCACTAGGGTTAGGAAGAGATCATAGGGTGAAGAAGGAGCGGAGCGGGTAAAGAGCATAGATGGTAAAACTGAGGGAGGAAGGGGGAAGAGAGCGGCAAGAGCAGGGAGGAGTGTGGAGGTCCAAGAGCACAGTTGGAATGGACAAGAGGGCTGTTGAGAGATGCAGAGGCAGGGAGAGAAAGCGAGTGTGGGTAGAAGGAAAAATCTTGGAGGCTGGAGGTCAGAAGAGGTCAGAGTGTGCAGCAAATTGTGTGAAGGGAGACGTGAAAGGGAGGAAAGGTGAAATGTGTGGAGACCAGAGGGTAGAGAGCAGAGCCCAGAGGGAGGAGCACTGTCTAGGAAGGAGAGGATGATGAGAGCAGGAGGAGGGCAGCAGAGGAAGAAGGGCTGAGTGTGATAACATAAGCAGGGTGGGCTGAGTCAGGAGGGCAGGGTCAGCAGGAGCATGGGGAGGTCAGTCCAGCTGAAGAGAGAGCAGAGGGCAGGGGGCTAAGAGATAAGGGAGGAAGAACGCCCAGGTAAGAGGGGAAGGAGGGCAGTAGGGGAGGGAAAGGGAGTGGGAAATTGAAGAGACCAGAGGGCAAAGAAAGGAGAGCCAGGGGAGTGGAGGAAGAAAGAACAGCGCAGAAAGAGGAGCAGTGGAAGCTTGAGGGGCCAGGAGTGTGGAAATAGTGGAAGGCCAGGAGGAGTGTTTGAGGGGTCAGGAGAACTGAAGTCAGCGGGAAGAGAGCAGAGGGAGGAGATGATCAGAAAGAGGAAGAGAAGGGCTGTGGTAGCAGAAGGAAAATGGTTAGTGGGTGAGACAATCAGGATGAAGTCAGAGGTTGGAGGGTTAGGATATTATGGAAAGGGAGATGGACATCAAAGAGAGGAGAGAAGAAAGTGGAGCGCAGAGGGAGGAGTTGCATCCGGGAAAGAGTCACCAGAGGGATGGGGGCAGATGGAGGAGGAGAGCAGGTGCAGAGACCTGTGAGCAGAATGTAATGTCATAATCAGGATGGGTGCAGTCAGTAGGGTGGGGTCAGGAAAAGAAAACTGAGAAGTGAGAGTGCAGAAGGCAGGAAGGCAGGGTGGAAGAGCAGAGGGAAGAAGAAACAACCGGTAGGAGGGGGAAGGAAGCCAAAGGGCAGAGAGAAGAGGGCTGAGTAATCATCAGAGGAAGGTTAAGGAGGAAGGGGAGAAGGAGGAGGGGCCAAGGGGTAGACATAGAGTGAAGAAAGGAGGGAGAAGTTTGGAGAAATAAGAACAGAGAGAAGATGGCACACGAATGGGCTCAGAGGGAGGAAAGGAAAAGGAAGAAGGTTGGAGGGAAAGCATCAGAAAGAGGTTGGGGGAGATGGAGGGAGGAGGGAATTGTGTTCGGGAGTGGAGATCAAAAGGAGGAAAGGGCAAATGTGTGTGGAGGACAGAGGGAAGAGAGCAGATCCCAGGGAGGAGCACTGTCCAGGGAGGAGAGGATGGGGTGAGGGCAGAGGGAGGACAGCAGATCAGAGGAGAGGGAGGAGTGCAGAGAGCTGAGTGTGATGTCATAAGCAGGGTGGGCTGAGTCAGGAGGGCAGGGTCAGCAGGAGCACAGGGGGAGCTCAGTCCAGAGGTGGAGAAGGCAGAGGGCACAGGGCTAAGAGATAAGGGAGGAAGAAAGCCCAGGTAAGAGGGAAAGAAGGGCAGTAAGGGAGGGAAGGGAGGTGGGGAATGGAAGAGACCAGAGGGCAAAGAAAGAAGAGCCAGGGGCATAGAGGAAAAGAATAGGGCTGAAGAGGAAAGTTAGGACTGCTATGGAGGTTTGAGGAGGAGGGGCAAAAGTAATAGGTGCCAGGACTTATGGAAATGATAGAGGGAAGAGAGCAGGGAAGAGTGTGGAGGACTATGAATGAAAGAGAACTCAGGGAATAGGAGATCATAGGGAGGAAAGTGTTGAGTGGAGGGAGGAAGAGATCAAAGGGAGGAAACAGTAACGTGGTGGGTAGAGGGAGGAAGAGCTGGAGTTCTGAGTGAGATGTCATAATCAGGGAGGGTGCTGTCAGGAAGATGATATCAGAAGGGACAGGACAGTAGAGTACACGGAAGACAGCAGAGGGAGGAAGAAAAAGGAGGGAAGGTGGCAGGAGAGGGGTAGATAGAAGGTTAGGGTTTAATAGAGAACAGAGGAAGATAAATGGCATAAAGAAAAAAGAAGCTGGAGGAAGAGGAATGCAATGAAAGACAAGATAGGAATGTAGAAAGGAAATGAAGGGAGAGAGCAGATTTATGAGGGCCAGAGGAGATTCAAGGATGTGCAAGAATGGTATGGTGACCTAAGAACAAGAGTGGACAGAAGATCAGAGGGAGGAAGTCAGAGGAGGTCGGAGGGGCAGAAGATTGTGTGAAAGGAGATGGAGAAAAGGGTGGAAGAAAAACGGGGATTAAGGAGTAGGAGAACAGGAAGGCAGAGGACTTTTGGAGGCAAGAATAGTGTTGACATAGTGGAGTCTGGAGGGTAGGATGAAGTGGGAGGAGGACGGTTTTTGGAGGATGGGGAGGGCTGATATCAGAAGAAGGATGGTAGAGGGAAGAAAACAAGGAGTGAGGATCCAGGAGAGCAGAAGGTGATATCCTAAGTGTAGAGGGTAGAGTTACGAAGGTGGGTTGAGAAGAGGGAGTTAAGGACAGAGATCCAGAGAATGGGGCAGAGGACAGAAGGAACACAGCGGTGGTGTTAAGAGAGCAGAAGGGGAAGGGAAGTGGTCAGACAGAGAAGAAAATTAGGAATTAAGGGGGGGGTAGAAGGCTGCCAGCTTCAAGAGGGCAGGTTGAAGATAAGACCTGGAGGAGGAAGGGTGATTGGTCATGGCAATGATGTAATCGTACACTGTCTCACTACCTATTCAAAGAAAGGAATCTCATGAAACAACATGTTTCTCCTGTAACTGCTGACAACCTGAAGGCAAGGAGCTGGTGCCTTCACTTCTCCAAAGGTGGTGTGATTAACAGATGGTGGAAAAGTTGAAGATAGTGTTTAACAACCTGGAATGGACCGATAAGAGTGGTGGATGCTTAATGCGGGGTTATAGAAGTATCTTTACACTTCACTTCTTTACTAACACAAATCTAACATGTCGCTTAATGACAAAAAGCTTGAACAACATCTAAATCAACCAGGGGCAATTACTGAAATTAAAGATGAGTTCATCTATGTAATTCTGACATCATTAAACAAAATAGTGAAGCGAGTAAATGATCTTGATAAACACATTGAATTCTTATTCGGAAAACTAGATAAAGCGATTCATAGCATCTCCTTTAAACTTAAGACTTTGCAAGAAAAAATAATCCAGGTAACTGATGTTATTGCTCATAAAATCCCAAATGAAGTGTTATCCATGGAAGTTTGGAAGTCAAGGAAGACTTTTCCGAATATAACTATTGAAACCCAGCAAGTGTACTCCTGTACATCATTGCCTGTTAACATCTTTGAAAGAAACAATGCTAAGATAGCAGTACCACTTTTTACATTACCTTCCTACTACCAAAATGACATGGAAGATTCAAGTTCTGACGGTTCATTCCACACATGTTTATATTGTTCCAAACTTGTAAAAGAAATTGTACCTGTGAATAAAGAACAAGCAAGCAAGAAATACATACAGAAGAAGAGTCTAGACCATGATAGTGAAACAAAAAATAAGCTACAGTGTCAACTGCTGAAAGAACATGTCTCTGTGAATCACATTCCAGTCTCTGGTTGTGCAGTGTATCATTCATATTTAGATCAATCTGAAGGTGGCTCGTCGTTATACATTTTCCCACTGAATAAAAGCAAGCTTCAAGGAAAATCTGCAGCGAACAACTTACCTGGTGAGCAAGAACATCTACATTACAATGTTGAACATATGAGCAATTCACGTCCTCGTGTCCTTTATGGAACTGGTAAGGGGGACGTGATGCTCAGCCAGCCACCATCGCTAATTCATTGCAGAAGAGATGTATTTGTCAACCCTCTCGCACCAGAAGCACCACCTTTGCCTTCTGATTGGCTGATCCAACTTGCCAGTTGTAAAAGACCATCTGCTCCTAGAATTGTTAGCTCAATAAGCTCGCCAGTAAAATCTTCATTAGTTGTTTTGGAAACTACAACATCTGCTTGCATAAAGACCACTTCTAAGATAGATCTAAAAATGCCAACTGAATTCACTTCAATGCCAGCACCTCATGAATGTTTGGGACTGCAACCAGGTGATCTAAGTCCACAGAGTCCAGATCAGATGATCACTTCACTTTTATGTCCTTCAGTAATTTCATTACGTAATAAGTCATGGAAGTCATGGGATTCAGCTCTGGATCTCATTGACTCTGCTTTAGTCGTTGAATCACAACATTATTCCATTTGTCAACCCATGGAGTCTTTTCCACAGTCACCAAAATCTGCAAAATCATCGCCAGCATCTCCATCAAAATCAAGATCTGCAAGTGGACCACTACCACAAAACCAAGCCTCAAATACATCAAGTTCTTCAAGTGTCCAATTACCAAGATCTTTCAGGGTACCATGCTCTGTTTCAATATCTGCCTCATCAAGCCACAAAACACAGATGTCTTCAAATTTGTCACCATCACCAAAACGTTCAGTGAGCCACTTAACAAAACTTATTGAAGCACAGTCAAGATTACACATGACAAATTCAAGAAGACATTTGTATTCACCACCATTGAAGCTATCATGTTTAACCTCAACAAAAGTTGCCACTCTACAGTCATCATTGTCTTTGATGAAATCAACATCCGCTTCAAGCCATAGATCTCTTGGAATAACTCAGCATGTAAATCGAAATCCTGGGGACCAAGATCCTTCATCAGTCCTACCAATAATGAGCAAAGCAAGGAAAGCATTGATGGAAGCCATAAGAAAGGGCATTCAACTACACAAAACTCAAAAAAAGAGAACAAGTGCTGAGTTATCTGAAAAGGAAGCAGATATGATCCGGGACCGTCGTAAAGCAATGGGGTATAATTCAGGAAAATCAGACAGCGAAAGTGAATGCGTTTAATTAACATAAGCAAATAAACCTGTCAAAAGTAAAAGCTAGTATTTTGTTCTATTACCTCTAAGTAATTTCTAGTGTTCTCAACCCCCTTGAATTACCTACCCCTACCTTATAACTACACAGCATACAAAGCTTGCATACAAAGCTTTAATTTTTAAAATAATGGATTTTAGTGCAAAAGAAGTTAGCTGGGGAGTTTACAGATTCAGAAGGTGAGTCCATGACCGTCGTGGTAAGCAGAATGGCATCAAGCAGGTAAGCATGAAGCAGTAGCTGAGAGCTTACATATGATGAGTAGCTATTGGCAGACAGAGACTGTGGACTTAGCATGGGCTCTTGAAGCCTCTATTCCCATCCTAGTGACACACCTCCATCACACTTCCTAATCCTTAACAGTTCACCAACTGGAAACCAAACATTCAAATATATAAACTTATAGGGGTCATTCTCATTCAAACCACCACAAATGACTTTATCATATTCAAAGGACAATATTTCACAACAGCCCTCCCATTTCTCCAGTTTCCAATAATGTGGGAAATTGGACAGCTCAGGATGAATTTTGGACACATTCAACTACAGTTGTAACCACTTCTATGGGATGATTCTGGGGAAAAAAATGTTCCTAGGTAGCTGCTTTCCAGAAGCCGACAACTTCCTCCTGGTCTAATGAATTGCCAGTTCTTTTTTTTTTTTTTTGAATTGCCATTTTGAATTTTTGAGATATTTATATTTCCCTCCTTTCCTCCATCATGGTTCTCCTTTGGTCCCTATTAAATCCATGGTCTCTTTAAACTGTTATATGTGTATATACATGTATATTCCTAAATATAACCTATGCACACGTTTTCACATAAAACCATCTGGCATTTGACAACCTTTGGTAAGTGTTTTCTTGCCTTTAGAACATCTTTTCTATTGTTCAATGAAGAGTACTTTTAAAAACAATTATAGCCCTTTTTGGCATATACTTTGGCTACAACTTTAAACTTTCTTAGGAACTTCCCCTTAACAAGTAACACATTTTATACCTTTCTGCCCAACCCATTACTTTTTTTATACTGCAGATCAAAATAAACCAAGGTAAGCAGTAGCTACTGTACCACAATTTGAATACGCTGGAAATTTCCACTATCAAAGTTCATCCACTTTACATTCAGACTATCAAGGCATGAAGAAAATACAGCCAATTTCTTTTCCAGAATATAATGTTAGTGGCTCCTAGCACAATTCCTGACAGTCCATGTTCCATTCTGAAACCTCACAAACTGGACAGCCACTGTCTTTCTCTATTCTTCTCTTTCAAGATCCCACAAGAATGGGTCATTAAATATTCCACAGAGTATACAAGTTTGTTACAAAATAACAACCTTTTGAATACTCTCCCCCCAGCCTCCCCCCCCCCGCCCCGCATACCAGTTCCAAGGGCCCAATAACCACAAGGCCTCAGTACTAATTTTTTTGTTAGTTACTTCTCCTGATGCTGAAACTTAAGGAAGCAAAGGCTAATTTTGACACATAGTTTGAGGATACAGTCCATTGCTGCAGGGAAGTCATGGTACAAGAGCTTACAATAATAGTCGCATGTCTGCAGTCATTAATTAACCAGTATTCATGGTTAATACTGCGCATTCTTTTTCTTTTGTAGTAAGTCCTGGATCCTAGCCCATGAAATGGTACTGTTTACTTTTAAGGTGGGTGGCCCCACTTCGATCTAGAATATGCTCACAGATATGCCCAGAGATGATCATGGTGATTATAAATCCTATCAAGCTGTCAAGATTAACCATCACAATGTATGTGAATAGAAGAGTACATGTGTGAGCAGATGTGTGTGTATGCACATGTAATGTAGATGTGTATGCACATGCTTGTAGAATATGAAGGACAATCTGGGATGTCATTCATCAGGAGCTTTCAACATTTATCTTTTTGGTGTCTCTTGCTGTGATCTGGGGCTCCCTAGCCAGAAAGTATATTTATATGTGTTCTGGGGATTGCTTGCAAGGCATGTGCTTCTACTGACTGGGTCTCCAACCTCAGATTTACATCTTTTAAAAACCACACTTAACGTTGAAAGAAAATACAAGGTTAAGACTTCGTCTAACATGATATAATTAAGTCTATATTTGAAATATCCTATCATTGTCCTCCCAAGATGATGGATTCTTCTTGTCGCGATCATCATTATTCTCAATGTTCATATGTTAGAATGTAACATTAACATCTACATATTATGGCCTAAAGTCAATACAACTTTGTCTATAGATAAATAGAAATAAGATAGAATAAAAACATATTAATACCAATTTCATTTTTCATTTTTATGTGTTCCACATGACAATAGCCAAAATTAATAACAACCTTGCTCTACTACCCACTCCATAGTCCGTTGGTTTCAGCTGGTTGTAGGTTTTTCTCTGGTGCAGTGCTTAGTCAAAACATTCCTTTCTAAAAGAAATTGGCAAATAATAATACTGTCTGAATTTGGTTGTTATGGTTTTCCATTTTCTTTAATCACACGGTACACATGTTGTTAACTTTCCATTACTGTGAAAATAGACTTGAGATGAAAACTAAAATATTTGTTAAGGGATATATTTTTCATTTTCATTCTATGGTCATTTGACCCTCTTGTTCTAGGTCTGTAGTAGCATATTACATCAAAACAGAAACACCGATAGAGGAAAGCAGAGATGTATTTGTCTTATTGTACAGAGAAAGAAAGATGGATACCCAGAAAGGGGAGGAAAGGAGAGAGACGCTAGGGTCCTATATCCTCTTCAACAATAAAAGTTTCTGGAAAAAAGGAAAAACCCACACACCTTACATTGCTTTTCTGTCAAGGCTGATTAACTGCTTAGAACTTCTGTGACTGGAGTAGTTGGAATGTTGCAGGTCTAGAGCCTAAATTTAATTTAATTAGGCATTTCTTTGAGTACCTGTGTGAGACAGGCTGAGAAAACCTTTTGGAATGCATTAATTTGAACAAAACCATAGTTTTCACCAACTGAAAAAGAACACAGTCAGACAAGATATAAAGCCTGCCTCGATTTGAACTTTCTTCACTTTGCTGTAACCTGCAGACCTGATAACGCTTGGTGTTTTTTTTGTTTGTTTGTTTGTTTGAGGGGTGATTTTTTTTTTGGTGCGTTGTCTTGCTTTTTTTCCCTCTTTTTTCCCCTTTTTTTATTACTTAAAAAAATACCAATTCAAATTCCCACTCCTTCCCCTTCTCCCAGCCCCCTCCCTCTCCCTCCGCAGACCCTCCTCCCCACCCCTCCAACCCTAAGAAAGTGCCATGCACCCTGCCCTGCGGAAAGTCCAAGGCCCTCCTTACTACATCTAGGTTGAGCAAGATTTACATCCAAAGAATAAGATCCCATGAAGTCGGTATATGTAGGTAGAGACACATTCCAGTGGCCCTGCAGTCTGCCCCAGCTGTCAACCCCTTCAGGGGGACTTGGTTGTTCCCATGCTCATTCACTCCTAGTCCAGTTGGAGTTGGTGAGCTACCATTAGAGCAAGCAAACTTTCTCAGTGAATGACCCCCCGTAATGGTCTGGAATTCCTTGCTCATACTCTCACTCCCTCCACTCTTCAACTGGATCTTGGGAGTTCAGTCCAGTGCTCTGATATGGGTCATTGCCTCTGTTCCCAATCTGTTGTTGGATGAAGGTTCTATCATATGTAAGATAATCATCAGTCTGACCACAGGGTAAGGTCAGTTCAGACACCCTCTCCTCTATTGCTTAGGGTCTTAGCTGCATTCATCCCTGTGGGTTCTTGGGAATTTTCCAAGAGCCAGGTTTCTTGCTAACTCCATAATGGATCCCTCAATCAAGATATCTCTTTCCTTGCTCTCATATCTGTCCTTCCTCCATCTCAACCATCCCATTCCCCAAGTTCTCCTCCACCTCCCTTCTCCCCATATACACCCCGCCCCCCTGCTCCTAAATTTTTGTCTGATTCCAATTGTATGTCTATATATGTTTTTCTTTAGGTTCATTTATTAGTTTCTCTAGAATCCTGAACTATAGGCTCATTGCCCTTAGTTTATGCATAGTATCCACTTATGAGTGAGTACATACTATATTTGTTTTTTGGAGTCTGGGTTACCTCACTCAGGATAGTGTTTTCTAATTCTGTCCATTTGCATGCAAAATTCAAGATGTCATTATTTTTTACTGCTGAGTAGTACTCTAATGTGTAGATGTGCCACACTTTCTTTATCCATTCTTTAGTTGAGGGGCATCTAGGTTGTTTCCAGAATCTGGCTATTACAAATAATGCTGTTGTGAACACAGTTGAACAAATGCTTTCAACCAAACTGTCAACCACATAGGAATGTGGACTTGGGAGTAATCTGGATCAGTGTTCCTGGGCCATAATGACCAAATTTAGCGCCAGAATACAGTCTGTTTTATCTCTTTGAAGCGAGTGAGAGCTGCTTTAACACTGACTGGGCGTGTTAACAAATGACAAGTATTACTTAAAGAACAGTATTTTAGAAATTATAAGGAAAAAAGCAAGATATATTCAACTAGCCAAATGGTTTCTTTGAGTTATTGGCACCCTAATCTCCACCAGTTAGAATGTACCTAGAAGCCTAGGAGCACGGTGTGTCTTCAGAAGCCTCGCCCTGAGGCTGTTGTAGGCTAATATGCCTTGCCCAAAGTCACTACAGAATTCTCAGCAGAGTCAGAATGAATAAAAGTCCCAGACTTGTATGCCATACTTGTGCCTCCAAACTTCACCCACCAAACTTCTGACACTGAGCGCAGAGATCACCTGCTGGTGTTCCAGGGTCATCTGTTAACAGAACAAGGTTCATGTGGCCCAGGGCAAAGAGTTGTACCAGAACATGGGGCTAGAAACAGGAGTAGAGTCATTTTATTATGAAAGGAAAGCACTGTTGAAGACAGGGTAGCGTGCTGAAAGCAAAGCAGAAACTCAAAAGCAGTGGGCCGAAACTGCACGACCCTTTAGAGGACATTTACATTTTTCCATAGGTCTTTTCTCTGCTATTTGTGTGCTGCCCAGGAGAGGATGGGCTTCCAGTCTTTTTCTGGCAACTAACTGGCTTCCTTTGTGTGTTAATCTTGATATTTGGGTATCACCTGGACAGTAGTCCTTGCTCTCCTACCCTCACAAGACCAGCACAGCACCTGGGAAGCACCAAGATGTCTCCATGTTACTCTAAGCTGTCTATTGCCTATTGCACGTATTGTCCAAGACTGCTGCAACCAGCTAGAGGTGACCTCAGCTGGAAAAGAGCACAGTTAGTACATTGGGGCTGTTGTCCTCCCTGACACCCCTGACCAGTTCCAGAATCTCTGTCCACAGGCAAGCCTGTGGGTGGTGCTGATTAGGATCTGCTCAGTGTTGGGTTTCATTAGCCTGTTGTGATGACCCCAAGGCAACAGCTTAAGCTTACTTTCCTGTCCTGCACTCCTAGTGATTTGAACTACACTACAGTGTCAGAGGCTGGGGTAGTGTTTTTAGAGGCAGGCCCTTGGTTTGATCTACAAGCCAATTGGACCGCCATTTCCTTGCATCCTCACAGATAGTAGCAAGCAGCCTATTGAAAATATGGATATGAATCTTCATTAGGCTCCTTAGGGCTAGGAGTGCAAGGACTTCACAGAAAAGAAAATGTTGAAATGGCAGTCCAGAAACAGCAGCCTTGTGTATCTCGGATCTTCAGTTTTGATTCTGGGACACCCCTCCCCTTTCCTGCTACAGAAAGAGAAAAACAGGAGAGAGAGCACCTGGCAGGTCTGGTGGCCAGGTCTTAGATACCCTGTAGGCCTGGTCTTGAGCAGCTCCAGGGGTGGAACTTACCCTTGGAGGGCTTTCTGAAGAGCAGAGTCTGGAATGGGAGGAGTAAGACAGGGGCAGAGATTTCCCAATAAGAACTAGTCTTTAGGCTTCCTGAAATTTGAATGATTATTTGGTTGTAAAATGGAGCATGGGAACAACCAAGCCCTTCTGAAGGGGGTTGACAGTTGGGGCAGACTGAGGGACCACTGATAGTGACACTGGGATGTGTGTCTACTGCATATACCGGCTTCATGGGATCCTATTCTCTTTGGATGTAAACCTTGCTCAACCTAGATGTAGTAGGGAGGGCCTTGGACT
>JAQHUG010000121.1:324584-338465 GCA_028555095.1 Dicrostonyx torquatus
ATAAGCCAGGCAGCTCTTTATTCAACCAATAAGAGTAATACAAAATACAGGAGAACACTCCCACATCATGAACCCACAGAGGTCCTGGCTCAGGCCTACTCTCTTTGAGGTCCCGGACTCATGCCTGGCCCTTCCAAGATCTCTGGTTCCTGCCTATTCCCTAGAAGGACCCAGGTTCACACATACCCAGGCTGACAGAGGTCCTGGCACAGGCCTAGTTCTTCTTTGATTTTTTTTCTCAGCTTCTTTATCATTTGTATAAAGAAGAGCTATTAATATTTTGAGTTGATCTTGTATCCTGCCACATCACTGAAGGTATTTATCAGCTATAGAAATTCCCTAGTAGAGGCCTTTATCATGAAGTGGTGTTGGATTTTGTTGAATACATTTCAGCATCTACTGAGATAATCATGTGGATTTTTCTTTCAGTTTTGTACTCCTAACTTTTTTGAATATAGATATTCTTCTTTTCTGATAATGGACACTACTAGAAACAACTATACTGACTGTGGTATATGAGGCCCAAATTGACAAACATTATTTCTCTCATTTGTGTATCCTACCTTCAAAATTTCTGTGTATTTAGCTTGGAGTATAGTTAGAAGCCGAAATAGTAGAAAGTGGATACATTAAGAGAGCAGGGAGAGCATATTATAAAGGAGTAAGGTGGAAAACTGGAGGCAGAAAGGCATAAGCAAAGAATGATGTGACAGTATGGGGAAAACCAGGGCTAAGAGTAGGGGAAAACTGAAAGGAATAAGGGATACAGAGCCATTTGAAAGTCTATTATACTGACATCCAACTAAAAAGACGTGGAAGGCTAGTGGAACACGTGAAATTAAAGAAGAGGACTAATACTGAGGGTTAAAGAATTAACTGGAGACAAGGGAGAATGGGGTAGAGGATCAGGAGAGGGTGTGTTAATCAAAACTGAAGAAGTATGGAAATGATGCATGAATACTCAGTAGTTAATAAGCTGACTTCAAAATGCAACATTGTATAGACAGACAATGCTGCTTCCCAAAGCTCGAAGGCATGGGATGCCTCTTTATGAGTTGGTGGTCAACATGGCCTCATGGGTCTTTAAAACAACACATGTAATTGCTATTGTTCTTGGTTAATCACAATAACTACATGGTAAGAACCTTTTGCTGAAAACACCACACACGTTGGCTTCAAGAGATAGACAAATCAGTCTCAAATTGACTAGGAAACTTTCTCCCCATTGGCTAGCTTTCATAATTCTAGCAGGCATCGTGCAGACTGCTTGTGTAGAAGAGACATCAATGGTTTTACCTACTACTGTGTGCTGTAATACCAATCTGCCAAGCAAGCTGTAATCAGAAGTGCAATATCGGCAATGATTATGACAGGATAACTAACTTCCTGCTGACTGTATTTGAGGTCTGGTCCAGTGGTGTGAGTTTCATGCTGGGTACTGTATGTAATTTTGGTTCAAAACACATGGATTTGAAAGTCATAGGCTCTAACAAATTATTTTATTTAATGATCATGTCATCAAGTTTCCTTCTAAACATTCATGTTTGTAACCATAGACCCGTGTTGCTCTCAGCCTTGGTTGAGGAAACATTATTTTTTTGCAGTGGACATAGTCAATGGAAAGATACATAACTGATTAAAATGTTAAGAATAGAAACTGAGTGTTCAACCAGAAGCAGAATATCTATATTACATCATTCTCCCCACCAAAGCTCATGGATTATCTTAGAAGAGGAGGTGGACAGAACATAAATGTTGGGGAAGGAGGAGGAGTGCTGTGAAATGCTCTCTTTTGGATATGGCATGGCTTTTGCAGTCATGATCTTACAGAAGCTGTGGCTACCTGCATAGGACTTACGGAGAAGATCAAGCCAGCCAAAATCATGGCATAAATCTTGTGTATTATCCTCTTCTTGAAGAACTATTGAAAGTGGATAGCCATTGGGGTAAAAAGAATCACTCTTTATTGAGGATATAACCACTGGTAGGACTACCAAGCTCTCATGAACAGCCCCAAACTAATGTGCTTATAAGTATCTATAACTAGATTTGGTGGGTTAACAAAAAGAAAGACATGAAGTTGAGGAGACAAGTTGAAGCGATATGATTGAGTTGGAGGTATATAAGTTCACACTTTATTATATACATATATGAAATCATCAAAAAGTAAAGACAAAAAATTTTAAAGAAATGAATAAAAATATATGTAATTTTATGTATTTTAGTCACACATTCTATTTAAAGCAAATTAATAAACAAATCTAGTTCCTGCTAACAAAATGCAAATAGACAGCTTATTTCCCTAACAAACACCAAAATCTTTGTTGTCTTCCAAAATGTATACATCAACATTCACTGATCAATATATAATATTAGAGGTTTTGAAAAGCTCATGATTGGGATTAGTAGCTTTCGTTTTTTTCTTTCTTTTTTTAATTTAATTTAATTTAATCCTTAGTATTAAATAACTTAAAGAAAATCAAATAATTATATCAATTTTAGATCCAGCTAAAATCCCTGTGTCTCCCAGAATGAGCTTAGTAACATTTCATAGAGGGTGTTACAGTTAAGTAGACATCTGAAGAATAAGATGACATTCATAGGCAAACAAAAGAACAATGGGAATAAGATTTAGGCAAACAGAAGACTCAAAGACATGACACTATGTTTTAATTAATTTTTTTGAAATTATAGTTCACTTTGATGGGGTGTAAAAGCATCCAGTAAAATGGCTAGATTTAAGTTTATATATTAATTGTTTGTTTATGTGTGTGTGTGTGATGTAGTATGTGAAAATACATGGGACAATGGGAGGAGAGTCTTAAAGGGAAGGGAGCCTTAACAGGAAAGGATAATAGGATATATGTGACATGAAATCAGAAGGTGTGAGCTGTTTGGGAGAATCATCAAGAGAAACCAGGGCAACAGGAGAGGGCACTAGGGATAGAGTAAGAACAATCTATAATACTATATGTTATAAAAATGACAAATGAAAACCATTACTTTGCATCCAAACTAAAACAAAAATTTTTAATCCAAGCCAAGGGGATCAAAAAATCTGAAGAATTAAATAGTTGATATACCAGGTGTGCTGGCTAGTCTTATGTCAGCTTGACACACAAACTAGAGTTACCTAAAAAGAGGGAAACCTCCAACTTAAAAAATATCTCCATAAGCTCTGCCTGCAGACAAGCCTATAGGGCATTTTCTTAGTTATTAATGAGGGAGGGCCCAGCCCATTGTGGGTGGTTCCAACCATGGACTGGTGACCCTGAATTCTAGAAGAAAGCAGACTGAACAAGTCATGGGAAGTAAGCCAATAAGTAGCACCCCTCCATGCTCCATGGCCTCTGCATCAGATCCTGCCTCAAGTTCCTGCTCTCTTTGAGTTTCTATCCTGACTTCCTTTGATGATAAACAGCAATACGAAAGTATAAGCCAAATAAATCCTTTTCTCTCCAACTATCGTTTTGGTTATGATGTCTTCTCACAGCAGTAGAAACCCTAAGACACCAGAGAAGCAATTTCTAAAAATGTTAGTTGAGTAGTGGAGCCATGAATTTATCCTTGGATGTAATAAAAAACAGTTTCTCTGCTGTAGGCCTGGCAGCAGAGGGGAAGAATGGAAGGATTCTATAGTGGTTTATCTCTCCATTATTTAAATTTGGAAAAGACTGTTTTACTCTTGACTATAGTTAACTGAAGTGTTGCTAATGAGGTTTCTATTAGGGTTTCAGTGCTGTAAATAGAAAGCAATGATCATCATGTTCTTCTAAAGATTAAACATGTCATTTTAAAAGGCTCAGAAACTTATTTTAATTTTTTAAATATTCAAACCAAATCATACAAACCTAAGAAAAACTGAAATCAGATTACATAATAGTAAATTTTAAATCCATCTTATATACCTAATCCAGTGATTCTTAGCTATTTGAAAGCAAGCACTATGTCCAGTATGATTTAAATTTTTCTTTTTATGAATTATGTCATGCTTATGAGACAGACTCATAAAAATTTATTTAACTGAAATTAGTAATTTATGCCAGACACAAATTTGTCATTAAGTAATTGGGCTTGTTTATGAATTAAATCTGTCATTATAGTCTATACAGTGGTATAAAATTTTCTTTTTACTTAAATGCAGTAAAAATATATTAATACCAAGAGGGTATATAAGAGAGAACAATTTGTGAATTCTACTCTGTGTATGAACTCAAAAGGCTGAATAATATTAAAAGATAGAAAATAGTATTATGAAGCAATTAAGTGTATGTGGCATTGTAAGTTATGCCTCATAGGCTAGATGAGAGATTCTCAGAAAGACCAGTGTAAAGGAGAACAGTCCACATAAAGGGGATATCATGAACAAGGTGTGAGATAACATGAGCATTCAAGGAATGTGATATAGAAAACAAGGTGTGAAATAAATTGAACACTTGAAGAGGTAATTTCATGGAACATTCACGGAATTCAGATATATCTAGAAAATAAGATATGTGGAAAGAATAGTATGTTCATGAGAAGAGAATTTGGGAAGTTAGGAACTATTCTGGTTGTAAAAACTCTTGCACCATGTAAGATGTTTTAACTTGAATAGGCAATTGAGAAAGTATAGTTGAAGACAGAGTATGAGAAATATGTGAAGTGGGGTTAACAGGTCACTAGATATGGTGTCATCTCATAAAGATAGTTTATATGTCATGTTATTTAGCTAATATGATTGCAAGGCCTATGTTGAGTCTCTTTAATAAGATTGATTATCATTTGCTATTTCATATTTTTTTCAGTAAGAAATCAATACTCCATTCTTTCTTTCCCTGTATATCAACATTCTACATATAGATAGATAGTGGTAGAAAAATACAAAGGCAACATATTCCTTGATGGTTGGAAATAACAATTGCTTCTGCTTTGGTCATAATAAAAATATTAAGAGAAACAAGACTTCTAAATAATGTTTACCTCTAGTCTTTTCAACAACAGAGTGAAGAAGTACAAAATAGGGCTTAAGAAATCTTTCTGATAACAATGGACTCACCAATATTATCCCTGGATAAAGTACCTCTAGTATTTTGTCAAATGATTCAAAACTAACTAAAAGAAAATGGCTATTAGAAGAACAATAAAGCTTATAGACTCAGCAATTATCTACTCCAGCATTTCTCAGAAATGTCAACAAAGAAAAGATTGGATATCTTCTAAAAGTCAGAGGATGCTAAGGGCTCATCTTGTAAATATATCTCAACCACTGAATTGAGGTTTTTAAATTTACTTTCGATAATTCCATGTTTGTATACATACTGTACACTGTGATCATAGTCACCCCTCAGTACCTTTTCTCATCCCCTTTACACTTTTGCCAACCCCTCCCCATTTGTCCTAAATAGTCTTCACTCCACACTCATGTCCCTCTTTTTCCTCCTGCTCCTTCTTTTATGTGTACAGGTCATCTCAGTTGCTGTGTGCTGTCAAGAAGACAGCAATTCGCTTCTCTCTAGTTTCTCAGTCCCATGCCCTTTCACATTCTTTATGCAATGTTACTTGGAACATGGGAATGACAAAGCTGTCCACTTCTGGGCCAACCACTCAGTTGTCACTGATTCACAGAACTGTGGCCAGTTATGAGTCTTTAATTTGACCATTTTCTGATATCTGAAACTTCTGTGACCAGCTGACAATTACACTTATCTATTCATATAAAAATAAATATTTGCAAGCTATTGAAATGGTTCATCATGTAAAGACACTTGATGTCTAGCTAGATAATATACATTAAATACCAAAAGTCCACATGATAGAAATAGGGAGCCATCTCCTGCAAGTTGCTCCTCTGACCATTACATGGGTGCTGAGGCATGTTCATGCCTGCACATGTGCATGCATGTGGGCACACACACATATACGCACACATGGAGAGCAAGAGAACATAAATAAATGGAAAAAAGAAGCAAATACAAAAAAACAAAGCAAGTATTTGAAAGATTGTTTAATTGCAATGATTATCTAGCAAAACATTGGTAGTAGATTTCTCCATAAGATATGAAACTAGTGTAGGAGGTCCTTCTGTATTTGTGTTGCTTTCATTGGTTAATAAAGAAACTGCTTTGGGCCTGGTGATAGGGCAGAACTTAGGTAGGCGGGGAGACAGAATTAAATGCTGGGAGGAAGAAAGCAGACTGAGAGAACTGCTATGGAGCTGCCAGGTCAGACATGCTGAATCTTTCCCAATAAGCCATGACCTCATGGTGACATACAGTTAAATCAAGATGTGAGAGTTAGCCAATAAGAGGCTATAACTAATAGGTCAGGCAGTGTTTAAATGAATACAGTTTCTTTGTGGTTATTTTGGGTACAAGCTAGTGGGCGGTGGAACAGCAGCCTGTGCTTCTTGTTACACAAAACCAGCTTCTTCTTCTTCTAGAAAGCACCAAATGGCTTATGACGCTGGTACAGTGGGAGGGCCCAGAGTACCCAGGGGCCCAGGATTAGGAGAGGCCATGGTGGCTTCCGTGGAGGATTTGGCAGCAGCTTTAGGGGCCCCTTCTTGGGTGGTTGAGGTCATGGTCCATGGTCGAGGCTCTGGGATTCGCGGAGGTAAAGCTGAAAACGAGGAGTGGGTTCCCATCACCAGGCTGGACCACCTTGTTAGGGACATAAAAATCAAGTTGCTAGAGGAGATCTACCTGTTCTCCCAGCCCATTAAAGGATCCGAGATTGATGATTTTTTTTCCCTGAGAGCATCCCTAAAGGATCATGTTCTGAAGATCATGTCAGTGCAGAAGCAGAATAGGGCAGGCCAGCGGACCAGGTTCAAGGCTTTTGTAGCTATTGGGGACTCAAATTGTCATATAGGTCTCATTGTTAAGTGCCCCAAGGAGGCAACCACTGCCATTTGAGGGGCCATCATCTTGGCCAAGGTTTCCATTGTCCCTGTGCAGAGAGGCTACTGGGGGAACAAGATTCGCAAGCCCAACACTGTTCCATGCAAAGTGACAGGCCACTGTGGTTCTGTGTTGGTGTGTCTCATCCCTGCCCCCAGAGGCAGTGGCATAGTCTCCACTCCTATGCCCAAGAAGCTCCTAATGATGGCCAGTATGGATGACTGTTACACATCAGCCAGGGGCTACATAGCCACCCTGAGAAACTTTGCCAAGGCCACCTTTGATATCATCTCTAAGACCTACAGCTACCTGATCTCTGACCTCTGGAAAGAGACTGTGTTCACCAGGTCTCCTTATCAGGAATTCACTGATCATCTTGCGAAATCCTACACCAGAGTCTCTGTTCAGAGGATCCTGGCTCCAGCTGTGGCCACCACATAAGGTTTTTGTTTTTGTTTTTGTTTTTTCGAGACAGGGTTTCTCTGTAGCTTTGAAGCTTATCCTGGAACTAGCTCTTGTAGACCAGGCTGGTCTCGAACTCACAAAGATATGCCTGCCTCTGCCTCCCAAGTGCTGGGATTAAAGGCATGCGCCACCACCGCCTGGCCACATAAGGGTTTTTATACAAGAAAAATAAAAGTGAATTAAGTCTCTTAAAAAATAAATGAAACCAAACATAACTAAAAGTGTGTGGGGTGTTCTTAGGGAAATATCATCTTCATGGGATAAAAGAGCAAGTACAAAAGACCCTATTTGAGACAAGGCATAACAATGTATCCAGGGAGTTAAACTGAAGCCTTCTATCTGAACTATAGACAATAAGAGAAAGCATAAGAGCTGGGAATGGAAAGCCAGGTGGAAATGACCATATCTCATTATGTTTAGACTGTTCTCAGGATTTAGGCTGAACCACAGCAGTATTCGCAAACCACTAAAAAGGTTTAAATCAGGGACACAACTGAACAACGTTACCTTTCTAAAATACCACCCTGTGCAATGGCATGAGGAATGGATGGTGTGTGGCAGACTTGGAAAGGTCAACCTTTAACTATCTCCATTTTACAGATGAGGAAAACAGAGGTTATAATTTGTGACAGAGTAACAAGAAAATTTTTATGGGGTCATTTAATATAATGCCCTGCTCATGTATTCATTCAATATCATTAAACACTATTTGAAAGGATAAAACTCCTATGGTTACTTTCATTATGAAACTTAGGCACTAATAAAAGGCAATGACATTAAACTAAAGCTTGTAATTATTTCCTCACAAGTACCGCTACTGTGAGCTAAAAGAACAGAGTTTTATGAGACTTTATAACTGAGGAAGTAAGGAATATGCACTTCTTGGAGGAGGTGACATTGAAGTTGAGACATTAAAGATAAAATGTAATGAATTTTAGAAGATATTTTCAAGCAAAAGGAACACCATGTGCAAAGTCCTTGAGAGGGGAAAGAATCCAGTGAATCTGTAGCTGAAGCATGTTTAGTGTGGCAAGATGGGAGGTGTTTAGCACAGCACTTGACTCGCTGTGGGTTACTCAAATACATTTATCTAATGTACAACTATGAAAGACATTGTGAAGTAAAGAGGCACGCTGGAAAAAAATGAAATCTCAAAACACAGGAGTAGCACAGATGTATTTGTAGTCAAAGATAAAAGAACCACCAGAAAGGAAAAAGCTAATGGCATAAGAGGGAATACTTAGGAGCAATGCATCTTGAAAGAAGCAGGGGGATACTGGGAGATAGATAGGCTTGGAAACAAAGAACACTTCCTTCATTGAAAGAACTCCTTTGAAAAAAGATTCATTGAAAACAGAGATATAGTAGAGTGAATGCTCCCATTTGTGAATGCACATTGTTTTTTTTTTTTTTTCATGACCTCAAATTCAGTATCAATTTGTTTTTTTTAATTGATAATGGTGGAAGTATTCACATGGTAGATCACCATGCATGCTATGTAAATAGGTCCTTTTTAATTACAATTAATTATTAAATGTTTATTGTGCAGACTTCATAAAAGTTATTCAATAATCTCACTTATACCTATTTTTGTAGGTGAGGAAAGTGAGCTAATATGGTTCTAAGCATGTGGAATTAACACTAGTTTGAGTCAAAGTCACTCCACTTTTAATCCCATCAGTCTCTATAGTAGCATCACAGATGATAATTTGTAAATGCTAAAAGAGAACTGTGTGAAGGATGCAATTAGGGCAGCAAAGGGGATTTGTTTGAGAAATGGGATGGAAAGAGACAGAAGTATCTGTGGAGCGCCAGGAGTTTTGAAATCATAGTGAATTACTAAAGTTTCCTGAAAGAGGTCCTATGGAGACTGAATCAGTATGCAAGAACTCACCAAAGTAAAGGAAACAGGAGGGATTTGAGAGGCAAAGAAAGAGGGAAATTGGGCAGGAGCCCCCAAAGAGTTTAAGATCATTGGAATATAAGGCTGAGGATAGAGGAAGGGACATGGCTGTAAAAGCCTGTAAGCAACATGAAACAGTTCCTACTTTATTAGAGTCATTAGGAAATTCTGAACAATAATGTACAGTAACTAAATTTGAGGTTCACATCAAAATATATGACATTGATTGTTGTGTTAAGTCAAATGGATCCTACTTCATTTGTATTTAGACTAAATCTTTATATTCATTTAATAAGTACTAAGTGCCTAATATATCTGCTGCCTAATTTCTGGGGACACAAGATGAGTGAAACTATTATGGTGCCTGTCTTCATGTAAATGATAGTAAGGTAAGAGGAAACTTAGAAGGGTCAAATAGGTTTATAATTTTAAGTGTTAGTACTAACCATCCAAATAGCACATGTTTCCCACAGGAAATTCAACAAAGGCTGCTGCCTGAATTTTTTTTTCTCGTTACTGTGTAGATATATCAAAGAGTTCCACGATAGCCCAGAATGGTGTATAATAAATGTTTGTTTGGGCATTACAGTAAGTGTACCAATCCACAGTCCTCTGTGTGCACTGGAAAATGGGAACTGAATCCAGCAGAAAAAGGGGCCCACACCTAAGACCATGCCCAAAATGGGCTGGTATCTAAAAGGCTATTGGCTGAAGGAGTTCCCACAACATTGCCATGACAGAGTAGCTTTTAAAAACAATTTAAATATGGGAAAATTTTATTTTGGCTTACAGTTCCATATAATGTTCCATCAGGGTGGGAAAACAATGGCAACAGGAGTATAAAGCAGAGAGACAGACGAATGCTGATGCTCAGCTCCTTATCCTTTTCACTTAGTGTAGAACTCCAGCCCATGGGATGGGATCATAAATAGTTAATGTGTGTCTCCTCACCTTAAGTAACTTAATCTAGAAAATCCTTCACATGCAAGCACAAGTTCCATTTTTGTAGTGATTTTAAATCCCATCAAATTGACAAATGAGATTAGTTATTAACTGCTACAGATTCTAAAGTCTGGGAAGACAAACTCAAGGAAATAAAAGTGATATTAAATAATTATATGTTGACAGTAGACAGAAAGAAAACCATATGTGAAAGCTTTGGGGCAAAGCAAATCATCATCCATTTGTTATACTTTGGGGCCAGAGGGTTCCCCTATGGTTTACTTGGTTCTAGCCTATGGCATTACTGTAAAGGTAACAGTTGAACCAATAAGACTTGGAGACTTGAAGTAAATTTTCAGGACAAAGAGTTTGTGCTCTTGAACTGCATTGTAGGGCCTAGCCTCCTCTTCCTCTTTTTACTTTCTGAACATGAAACAAATGACTTTTTCTGCTTTGTGTTTCTTTCCAGAGTAGGTCAACTCACCACAAGTGAAATAGCCAAAGCAACAACCAATCATAGATTGAAACCTTGAAAGTCATGAGCCAAATCAATCTTTACCTGGAAGGTAAAGGTGATTAGGTAGTTAACAGGTATTTGTTAAAGTTATGAACATAAAAAAACTGGATGGTAAGACCATATTCCTGAAGATGCTACTTATTTAGATCATAGAAAATAAAGAAATCAACCTGGTATCCACCCAAAAGCTTCCTCCATATTGATTAGATTTTGTAATGCTGAAAAGTGCTATATAGGCAGCTGGTAGACAAAATTCATCAATTGCCTTCACAACTATGAACCTAATGACTTACAAGATACAAGAAGGTCTGGCCTGGCAAGATGTATCCATTGCTGCAACAATGTAGTGAATGCTATGGGGGTAACCAGTTGCTTTCTGGTTGTATATAATGCCCACCCCATAAGAAAGAACTCATGGCTATTATTATAAACCTGCCTTTAAACCTGTGCTGGGGAGCTTACAGAAGGCTCTCATGCAGAAAATGAACACAGTATCAAACTGAGTTATAAACACTTATCTTTACTGAAGCTCCCATTTCTCATCAGAGAAGCTCATTTCGCAAGGGATGACAGTATAGTCAGTACATTGGTTCATAACTGATAAAAGTGAAAAAAGTGATAGTGAAATATTTGACCCTGATCATCTATACCATATCACCTTCTTACATGGCTCAGGAATGTTGGGGAAGGGGTAAAAAGATTGTAAGAGCTATAGGTTAGGGAGAGTGGGTATGGAACTGTCTTCTGGGTATGACAAGGTCAATGCATTAATGAATTCATAAAATCTGTGATTTAGCTGCACAAAGTCAAGTGAGCTAACCTTTCAGCATAGATGAGGGAGGGGCATGTGAAGTTCCACCACCAGGTCAGGAACTACTGGGAGTTGATATAGTTGGTGGAGAGTCAGGCTTAGCATCCTGGTACACCTGCCCCTGCCCCTTGAGGACCTTACAGAGTGTCACCCCTGTGTCACACCTGAGTGCAGGGCAGGCAGTATCTGTCCCTATAAAAGGTGAAACTCCACCGACTTCTACCTCTATTTTCTCTCCCCCTTTTCTTCGGCCACTCCTGTCTCCAGAGGCCTGTCTCTGCCCTCCCCTCCCCTTTTTCATTCCTTTGCTCTTTTTTCATTGTTTTTATTGAGCTGTATATTTTTCTCTGCTCCCATTCCTTCCTCCCCCTCCACGTCTATCCTTTCCCATGATCCCCATGCTCCCATTTTATTCAGAAGATCTTGTCTTTTTCTACTTCGCATGTAGATTAGATCCATGTATGTCTCTCTTAGGGTCCTCATTGTTGTCTATGTTCTCTGGGATTGTGAATTGTAGGCTGGTTTTTCTTTGCTTTATGTCTAGAAGTCACTTATGAATGAGTACATATTATATTTGTCTTTCTTGGTTACATCACTCAATATGGAACTTCCCATGTAAGCTCTGTCTTCCTGGCATGTCTGTCTCTCACCCACTGTGTGGGCTCTTACCTGAAAAAGTTTCTCGCGCAGAGAACCAAATTAGTTTGTTGCAGGGATATGGTCTCTAATAGGTTTATCATGCTCCAGTGGATGGCCCTGTACTCGTAGGCATACAGCCAATACTAATGGGAACAGTGGGTTAAAAAACGATAAAAAGCAGTATGATAATGGCACAGAAACTTTGATTTGAATACTAATGATATAAAATGAAACACCCAAACACGATCACATATAACTACAGATATTTCATATTTGACAAAGATGCCAGAAATAGACAATGGAAAAATACAGACAGCATCTTCAACAAATGGTGCTATGAAAACTATGTGTTCACATGTAAAAGAATGAAATTAGACCTTTATATGTCATTTTGCACAAGTATTACCTCAAAATGGATAAACAGACTTCAATGTGAAAGAAACCTGAAAAACTTAAACTGCCAGAAGAAAACAAGCACCACCCTACAGTATATATATATATATATATATATATATATATATATATATTAGGCAAACATGTTCTAAATAATAGGATTCCATTTGCTCAAGAATTAGACCAACAACTGAAATGTGGGAACTCAAAAATGAGCTATGGATCTGAATAAAGTTTTTTCAAAAGGAAAAATAAAGGTGGCTAAGAAATATCTAAAATTTAATCATCTTCAACAATTAGGGAAATGCAAATCAAAGCATTTTGAGATTTTAACTTATTCCAGATAGAGTAGGTAAATTAATAAACAATGAAAAAATATTTTAAATTGTAGGAAAAATAGGGGGTAGGAGGACATTATTCACTGATGGTGGGATTACAAATTGGTCCAGCCACTCTGGAAGTAAGTGTGGAGAACTCTCAAAGAGATAAAAATAAATCTACCATATGAATCTGCTATACAGCTCCTTGGCATATGCCCAAAGTACTAGACCTCCTAGTTCACACAGCTATGTTCATTGCTGTTTTATTCACAACAACTAAGAAATGGAACCATTGTATATGTTTTTCAACTGAAAATGAATAATGAGATGTAGTACATATGCATTATAGAATTTTATTCATCTGTAAAGAAAAAGTGAAATTATGAAATTTGCAAGTAAATGAAAGAAACTATATAATATTATATTGTGTGGTTACCAAGACCCATAAAGACAAACACTGTCTGCTTTCTGTGATCTGTGGTTCCTATCTCTAAATCTTCTGTTGTGAATGTATTACCTGAAGCAATTGCAGAAATCAGGAAAGTAAAAAAGCACCATGGATAAAGTGCTAGAAAGAGGACTAGTGGGATATAAGCTATGTGGAGGAGGAAATGGGAAAATCAGGGGAGATTTTAACTAGGGAGAAAGAAGGAGGTCCGGAGAGAAGTATGAGGAAGGAGAAATGAAAATAGCACTAATGATTTATTTAAAGCCATAAGTCATGCAATAGCAATTTAAAAAGAGGCCAGAAATTGAATAAGAATAAGAAGAGGTATTTTAGAAGATTTGAAAAGATGAAAGGGAAGGAAGAAATGTAATTGTGATCTCAAAAATAAAAACGTCATAAAATGTTATAAGTAATCATGTTGTAATTGGGGGAGAGGTGTGGGTTATATTCCCAACACCTAGCTCCCAGCCCCCAGCCACTGGCCCGCTCAGCCACTGGTTGCTTGCTTATGCCCAAAATAATCACATGAGACTGTATTCATTTAAACTCTGCCTGGCCCATC
>JAQHUG010000121.1:360452-393971 GCA_028555095.1 Dicrostonyx torquatus
AATTGGGGAATTTAGAATTTTTATGTCCAGTTTCTTGAGTTCTTTGTATATCTTGAAGATCAGGCCTTTGTCTGATGTGGGGTTAGTGAAGATCTCCCATTCAGTAGGATGCCTTTTTGTTTTACTGACTATGTCCTTTGCTTTACAAAAGCTTCTTAGTGTCAGGAGGTCATATTCATTTATTTTTACTCTTATTGCCTGTGCCACCGGGGTTTTACATAGGAAATGTTCTCATGTGCCCATGTATTGCAGGCTACTTCCCACTTTCTCTTCTATGAGGTTCAGTGCGGTCAAATTTATATTGAGGTCTTTAATCCATTTAATCCACAAAAAACCTCTATGGAGATGTTTAGAGCAGTTTTATTCAAAACTGTTCAAATTTGGACGAAATCATGATGACCTCTGTTAAGGGAATGGATAGTCTATAGTACATTTAGTCCAAGAAATATTCTTCACTGAAAAGCAATTAGTTTTGCCAAGATATGAAAAATTATGGAAGAAACAACAGATTACTCATTCAAAGAAGCCAACCTGAAAAGCTGTGTAATTAATTATTCCCACTATATAAAATTCTGGAAAAGAAAAACTATGGAGATAGTAAAATAATAATTGCCAGAGGTTAGAAGGGAAAGAGGAATGAATAGGTAGGCTTCCCCTCCCCCACGGTATTGGGAGTATTCTGCTTTATATTTTAATGATGAATACATGCCATTTTATATTTGTCAAAATCCATAAACTACACAGTAAGAACCCAATATGATCTATGGACTTCAGGAAGCAATGAGTTGCCTATGTAGGCTTATTGAATCTGAACAAACTGATCGTTCTGGTGTGTCATACTGATAGGGGATACTGAGCATAGGAATATATAAGAAATCTGTGCTTTCTCCCTGAATTTGCTGTGATCTAAAACATCTGTGAAAAAATGAAGCCTTATTCTAGAAGTGTCAAACAGTTGGCTATTCTTACTAATAACTGTTTTTCTCCTAACATTGTTTGAGAGTTTTAAAGTCATTAATTCTAATCATGTACGCATTGCCCCACTGCCAGTTATTCCAATAATTTACTTTTTGAAAACTTCACCATATTTACTGACTTGACTTTGGCTATTTCACAGGATCTCTGTTAATATTTTGATATAATGATATATACAATACAAACGGAGCAATGAGAAATCACATCAAATTGTCAAACATGGTCTTCTGAGTTAACAGAGTGATAGAGTCAACATTTTCCCTGTGGGCTTCTCCCAACAAGTTTGCTTAAAGTTATTTCATGTAGACACTGAAGGCTTTGATAGAAGCCACTTCTCTAGAAATAATAATCTTGGGGTGATGTTTCAAAGAATGTATCTTTCCAGAGCAAGAGTTGTTCAGGCAAGTTTCAGATAACCTTCAGAATGTACCTAGATATGTGAGCTCTTTAAGTTACCCTCCCATAAAACCACAGATTTCCCTCATTTTCTTTTAAATTTTCTATAATGCTAATTAAAATTGTCAGTTTGGCTACTGTTACCTCTATCATAGTGTCCAGAAAAGTGGTTTTATTAAAACATTTTGACGTTAAGTCATTTTTCAAATATTTATCTTTATTTAGTATTTGAAATTGGTAAAATGATTTTCTCCATGAATGTATTTATTATACCTGCCATAGAAGAGGTGATGTAGGAGTAAGAAATTTATACTACATCTGAAAGAAGTGTGGGATCCATTTCACTGATATATGTATAATCTAAAGGACACTAGGCTTTCCATTTTGTTCATGTCATTGAAATTATAAATTTGGTGTGTTACTGTTTCTATAGAAACTAATTAAGAGTTCAGAGATGAAGATTGTACAATGATATAGGTTAAAGAGCTATAATAAAGCAACCAGAAAGGCATACATGTATGTTTAACAGTATCTAATGTTAGGAATGATGAGAAATATTGCACTAACTCTTAATAATTTTATGTCTTTACATATAACTTTACAGGTAATTTTTTAAAACATCTGGAATCTATTTAAATTTTAATATAAAACAAAAGGTAACTTTCAGCCATATACTAGATAATTTTATATAATCTTGCTAAGAACCAGATTTACTTGGTGAGGTATGAAAATATATCTGGATATGTACATGTATGCTTACAAATGCACATATGTACATATACATGTATATATTATATAATATACATGTGTGCTTTATTTAAATGTTGTAAATAATGTAGAAAGAATCCAAGCATAGTAGTTATTTAATATACTGAGAAATTAGATTTTATGTAAGTAATTTAAGGGCACCATTTTCAGGTTTCAAAAGTTGATGAATCTAACTTCTATTAATTCTAAATAATGAAACAGTGATACTATGTTTGATGAAATATATAAATATGATGCACTTTTATATATCAGGCATGATTTAACTAGAAGGTCATCAGCAAAATATTATAGAACCAATATATTAGGAATATATTAGTATTTATATATATCCATTTATTACTAAATTTAAAGAGGTCTATTTTTGTAAGTATGAAAACTAGGATTTTTGCCATGTTTTAAGAATTATGTAAGTCAGTACTTATCCTTGTATATTAAAAGATTTAAAAATGAGTCATTTTGTCTTTTTCTTACAATCATTTATTGATTTAAAAACTAAGTCACCTAGTAATTTACAATATGAAGGGAAAAATACTCTATTTTCATTAAAGTTATTTACTGCTTCTTGTTAGTCATAACTTAAACCCCTAGAAAGTGGCTAAACAGTTACTGTGCCTACTTAAACCTCAAGCAAACTACAGTGAGTGCCTTTTTCTTTATTAATTTTTTCATTTATTTTACATACCGACCACAGTTTCCCCTCCCTCCTCTCTTCCAATTCCCTTC
Organism: Dicrostonyx torquatus; assembly: GCA_028555095.1. NCBI lineage: Eukaryota > Metazoa > Chordata > Mammalia > Rodentia > Cricetidae > Dicrostonyx > Dicrostonyx torquatus. The sequence goes on from JAQHUG010000121.1 coordinate 363,315, forward strand.
CCCCACCTCCATTTTACACTCCATCCACTCATCCTCTGTCTCCATTCAGAAAGAGGCAGGCCTCTCATGGGAGTCAACACTGTAGGGCACATCCGGTTGAGGAAGGACAAAGCTCCTCCCCCTGCATCAAGGTTGGGCAAGGCAATCCAGCTTGGAGGATTGAGTTCCCAAATGTCAGTTCAAGTGCCAGGGAGAGGTCCTGATCCCACTGCTAGAAGCCCCACAGACAGACCAAACTACATATTTGTCACATATGCAGAGGACCTAGGTCAACCCCATGCAGGCTCCTAGCTGTTGGTTCAGAGTCCCTGAGCTCCCTCAAGATGAGGTCAGCTGACTCTGTAGATTCCCATCATGACCTTGACCCCCTTCCTCTGTCTCTTCAACAGGACTCCCAGAGTTTGGCCCAGTTCTTGGCTGTGGATCTCTGCATCTGCTTCCATCAGTTACTGGATGAAGGTTCTATGATGACAGTTATAGTAGTCACCAATCTGATTACAGGGGAAGGCCAGTTCAGGCACGCTCTCCACTATTGCTAGGAATCTTACCTGGGGTCATCCTTGTGGATTCCTGGGAGTTTCCCTAGCACCAGGTTTATGGTACAGCCTTATTTTCCCCCTAGTCACATTTTTTTTTACCAGTTTTCATTATTTTTATGATGGCTCTACCCAAATCATTTTTCATTCTTTAGTCACTTATCCAAAATACCAAGTTCTGTTCAAGGTATGATATATGTGTGTAGGGGTATAGATTCAGTATCTGTTATATTATTGTGGCCCATTTCTCTAAATGATTCTGGTATTTAATTTCATTTTCTGTCAATTATGGTCTCACTCAATGCATTATAGGTAATTAATTTGAATGGGAGAAGATAGTAAATAAGGTTTACTAATGAAACAATCAAATGAAGCTAAAGGAAACAAATGAATACAAATGATTTATGTAGTTAGGTTTTGTGGATAGTATTTTGTATTGGATAGTGTTAATCAGTTAATTTGTCATAAATGATGAATATAGTTTCTGATACAAAGCTATAATATACTTAAGGCCAGTAGCTTCTTGTGTTCTATATTTGCCTCCTTTAATGAAAGCTGTGATTCTATACAAACCCTATGGAAAAATCTCCAGGTAGTTCTTTTAAAATTACTTTAAGTACCTGATGTGGTTGCGTTTGAAATAATAGGCATTTACCCATTTTGCAGCTGTGACAAGCTGCATGTTCCATGGTCATTTTATTTCAAAACTTATTTTGGTCTAATAACAATATCTTCACTAAAATTTCCACCAACTTTACAAACACACAAAGCAAATGATACAAGTATAAGAGCTATATGGTGAACAACAAAACATACATTTATACTATTATCAGAATCAAAAATAGTTTCCACAAAAGATACTTCACTCTTCATATATTAATATTTTGTCAAACAGCAAAATACATTTTTCAAAAAAGTAATACAAGTCTTGAAATTGTATAACAATGTAAAAACTATTCTTATTTAACATTATTAGCTTTATATTAAACATTAAAGCAAATATGCACAATTCAACAAACTTTGGACATTTCACACATCTGTTTAAATATACCACTCCTGAAATAGCTCTGAAAACTTTATTTACAGAATTATGGTAAGTTATTACAACACTTCAAAATGTTTGCACTAAGAGACTAAAAGTGGTGATATGAAATATAAAAATAGAAAAGGCACCTTAAACATTATAAAGCTATACTTATATTGCCTGCTTTTCTAAAACAAAACACAAACAATTCAGTGTTTAAAAGATCATTCTTCTTGATATAGTAAAGAATACTATCAGCAACCAACTTCATGTGGACCTGGGCAACAGCAATTAAATGTTTGTATTTCTTTTCCCAGTCTGACCATCGTTTGTGTCACTGAGATTTTCCTTCATGTTAAACGACTAGGTTTAAGTCAACTGAATGCTGAAACATATCTTGTAGAGGCATACTAATGGATACAGCTTGCTCAGTTTTGAAGTGAGATGCTCTAACTTTACTTCTTATCAGATGAATACACTGAAATTATATTGTAAGATTTTTACTGTATTCAGTAGTCATTTTGGATCCTGAATAAGAAAGTAACTCAGAATAGTCTTTCATCATTCATTATTTATTGACATGTTTATGGTCTGGATTATCTGAGCATTTGCCTTTGTTTTGCAGGCTAAGTCATTCTCTTAACATCAAGAAGGGCTTTAAAGAAAAATGTTTTGTACTTGCTAATACTTTTTGAACCAGAAGGAAAAGTTACTGAGATTCAGTTCATGTCATCTAAACAGGGCTAGGTCAAGTTTAACAAGTCACAAGCTGCCAAAGAGAACATTCCTCAGTTAAATCTACTGGTAGTGTAGATGTGAGGTGGCAGTAGTGTGCCACCTGCTTTAAAACAGCAGGATGTCTTAATTTAAAGAGGAAGGTGGATTTCCACAGTCACCTTTAAATGGCAAACATAGCCAGAAGACGACATTCTCTAACAGCAGTGGGTTGATATCAGAAAATTCCAGCTAATGAAGTGGGTTATTTCTAATCTTATTGGGATAGCTTACTGAATGAAATACGTAATATGTACTGAAAAATTATTCATTGAATGTGATATTGTGATATAATTTATGAATGCAAATTGCCTATTAATTATCTTTTAATGTAATGTGCTATAGGAATTTTTATATAATTTGTAGCCTGTATGTTTCTAGATAGTGCCTTTTGATCTTAAACTTTTAATGTTTTTTGACTATTAATTTTAATGCAACTACTTAAAAATTCTGCAGAAGAGGTCAAGATCACAAAACATTGTGCACAATGGCTCTGAATGTATCCTACTAAAAAAGCAGTTAGCTTATAAATTATACCCATCTGGACATCAAATGACAGAAAAAAGTTCAGTGATATCTTTGTCTATTGTCTAGAATTCAAGGATTCTTCAGGAATCAAAAAGTTAACATTTATTTCCAGAATCACAGCCTCTAATTTAAGATTGTTAACATGCACTAGGCATGAAAATTATTGAAAACCAGAGAGCCTAAATTTGGGTTCTCTACAATGCACAGACAGAAGTTACTTTTCTAGAATTGAACATCTATGATAACAATCTCTTTAAACTAACTGTTCCAGATAACATCCTTACTAGGAATTAATCTTTTGTAAAAATAAATACTAAAAAATAACCCCTAGTTTTAATTTTTCTATCCTGCCACTGAGAAAAATAGAAGTGCTTTGTAGTAAATGAGGGAAATGTGGAAGAGAAACAGGATGAATTAAAACCTTGCTCTTCAGCAGGATTACTAGATAACACTAATGGACTGTAAATTTCTAAAAGCGAGAAGACATTTCAAGTTTGCACATATATTTGAGGAAATAATTGTACTAATGAGATTTAAGCATCAGCAATGTCCACATGTATCAAAACACTACATGATACTCTATTAATAAGTAGTCAATGTTTTATTATGTATGTTAAACACATTTTAAGTAAAGAGAATATCAAAACCTTCCTCCAGCAAAATGTATAAATGCTTTTTTTGAAACTGTCAAGATTAGCAGGAGCTGTATATCTTTTCTACAAGTATTCTCCTTGTTTTAGTAAAAAGCCACTGAAATTAATATAGTTCTATGGCTAGAATTTTTAAAAACAGTCCTCGACATGACTAAATCTTATGAGCTCATGTATATAATTTCTGGTTTGGTACCCAGATGCAGTCTTTTATAGAAGGGTATCTTGCTTTTGACTTTAAAGATTTGAGTGCTTTTCAAAGAAGACAATTTTACTCTTAAAACCAGCTTAACTTATACTCCTAACTTTCAGGCTGAATCTGAAAGAACTGTACTTAATAGTGAAAATACAACTTCAATAGTTAGTGAACAACAGGAATTGGAGTTTACTGCCTGAAAAAGTATTGTGTTTTGAAGTCAGGGTACCAAAAGAATCTTTAAAGTCTTAAATCTGTAAAGAAGAGAAGTATAGAGAAATATGCATGCTCAAGAAAGGCACCCACATGGCTTAAAGAAAATCACTATTCACAGTTTCATCCTTCAAACACCTGCTAATATTGGTTGTATTGTCTCTAATATTATTGGTGGGAGGCACTAAAAGTTTAAAACCTTTTAAAAGTAGAAAATATACATATCAATGATTTATTAAGATTATCTATTTTCAAAGAATTTGGAAGAGACTAAATATGTAAGAATTCCCTTTAAAGTCTGATTTTACAATAAGGATTTGATAACATTTTTATCTTTTTGTTTTGGAACTAAGCTTTAATTTTATATAGAAAACTTTAAAGTTATTATACTGTAGTGAAATAAAGGTCAAGTAGTATATTAGTTTGTGTCCTCATACTGCTCTATAATATCATTTTCACAAACACTAGTATCCCCTACTCATTACCTCAGATTCTTTATAAATTCTTAGACAAGAATCCAATCCCAAGCTTCTGGTTTCCAGAGTTCAGCCTAAGTAATATGCATAAATGGGTCATATCTATAATGTGTAATAGATTAATTAGAATTTTAGAGAGAATAATTTATATTTCTCCATTAATCTAGAATTATGTAAAAAATCACCAAATTAATTGGATTGACATTTAACCTATCATTTTAATTTGACATAATTTGGAGAAGTAGCTACTCAATACGCTATCTCTCTTAAAAAGGCCATTTATTCATTTACAAGGGTTAATGGTTTTATTCTGAGGCATTAAAAGGTGTGTCTATGTGGCACTCCTTTTGTAGGTTAAGGAGGTCTGCCTGTTGGAGGGGACATATAAACCACATGCATTAAAATCATCTATAAAACATCTGTTGTTCTTTAACAGTGTACATTTATAAAATGAATTTTGTTCTAATTCATTCAAATAATCTTACATCCTTCCATAACAAGGCAAAGTAAAAGAAAATGGGTTATGTTAAAATATTAGTGACTTAAAATAGGTTTCTAAATAGTGTATACTTCAGCTAGTATGAAATCACCCCAAACAAGATGATCATTTATCTTAAAGCAGTAGATTAGTGACTATCAGAAGACTATTTCTGAATTTAAAAGTTTTACATACCCTATTAGATCTTTTGTGGATATTTGGGCACTGAATATTCTAGTTTAAGAGAATATGTGTGTATGACTGAAACCCAATTAATTTAACTAATAGAAATGCTAGAACTACATTTTCTTTTCTTTCCTGGTTTAGGTTAGATTACTGAGGTGAAAAATAAAAACAACTTCCAGAATAAAACTTACTACTGGATTTTACCAGGGGTTACAACAGTTAAAGAGCAATCTAGTGTGCGTCCGGTAATGGGATGATGTATGCTGGAATGGGGTTTTAAAATGACTAAGTGACTTGAGGTAAAAAAAAAAAAAGGCTGGCATCTGTTTACTTATTTAAAAAAATCACATGTATTAAACTAAGGAACAGAAGGAATTAGTACTATTTCTTTTAAGGCAGTTACCAGTATGTTAAATATGTCTGCATCTTTGGCTAAAGATAGATGAACACTTCTCATGTTTTAAAATGGAGATGCATAGTGAAAACCTGTTGCAACATCTTTATGTTCAGTTATGTTCAGTTCCTTCTTACACTGGAAAAAATGTTCTGGAAAACAGTAATTGACCACCATATAGTAAGAATTTAGCTGATCTGTGGATTGAAAACAAACCTTTAATCTGAACAACCAGTAAGACAACTTATTATGCAGGGTTTTGGCACTTAAATAAGTTGAAAAGAAAAAATAACCAACTCTGAATGTGAAACTATTTTATCATCATCTCCTAAGAAGAAACTAAAGGGGACAAAAAAGAGAAATGCCATCACCAACTACAAAAAGTTAGAGAATTCTGTCATGACATTTCAGATTTTTGGCTTATTTGATCAACATTCTAACACATCTGGGCAATTTTCATCATTAGTAATTAAAAGTATTTACCACCAAATGAAGCACTGTTCCTATCGCACAGCCTGATTTGTAGTATGTTCTTTGATGATAAATTTCAGTTAACACCGTATTTTTCAGTACTTGTGTATATTTACCATTATTCTGAATATTTATTCAGTAACATTAGATATCCACTAGTAAATATATGAATGCGATTTAAAATGAATTTCTATCATATGATGAAAAGAGCCATTGATCAGTTATCTGGGATGATAACAACAAGCTGCTCTCAACGAATGTCAGTGAGGCCATCAGAAAACTTAACTACTTTTTTCCATTCCAACAAGAACCAGCAATCAAAATCTGAGAATGTGCTACCTATAGACTGTAGTTAAAGTCTCTTCTTGGCATTATAGTATCGAATACAAAAGTACAGCTTCTGTGGAATTTTCAAATAGCCAATATTTCTGAATTTTTGTACCCATACATCACTGACCATTGACGTATTTAAATAATTACATTTGTATGACAGAATCCCGAGACTTTAAAATATTTGGATTTACCCTTTTGGTGGAGAAAAAATAGAAATGTACTGAATACCATACTAAGAAATTGTATCACTGAATCTGTCTACATCTTGTATTGGCTATTGGCTAAATCATAGTGATCCTTCTTTGTGTCTTAATATATGCACTTTAGTTTTCAGAAGGTAGGACTACATATACATAAAAATCAACTTATTTATCAGTAAAAAGTAATTCTAAAAGTTACAGGGAAATTACCTGAGACTTAAAAGGATTATCTTAAGTGTCAGTAAGATTTGAAAGATCATTTAAAGTATTTAGTCCACTACATTTGAAGGTTTTTACAGTCCCAACATTTGAAGATCACTTAAAAATGAGTTTAGAGATGATACCTTATCTACTATAATAATTTAAGCTGCATTTAGTGAAAAATAGTTGGCAACTACACAAAAATAGATCTTAACTTTTACAGAATTTGGAAAATTACTTTTCAGATGTACTTAAGAAATGCTTCTGTTATGCGTACTTCTTACATCATACCATTTCGTACTGGAAACTGCACTGTAGGACATGGCTGGAAGTAAACAAAAGGTGGCCCAGATGCTACATAATAACTTGGGTACCCTCCCTCAAGAACTAGGTATGGAGCAGGTTGGTAAAAGCAAGTTACATTGTCTGTACTGGGTAGTATATTCTGTTCTCCAAGTACTTTCAAAGCCAAAAGGGTGATCATATTAAGAGTCTGCCTTCTTTCATAACCCATGAGGCAGACAGTGCTTTGGTTCACAACACTGTGCAAGGTCATAAGGTACTCATACTTGCTTTTTTCTTCACCTATGAAATGGTTGTGGAGGTATGATTCAATTTTCTTTTGCTGTTCTGCTACATCAGGAAAATCAATGAAAAACCTAGAACACATATAACGTTCCAGAGTCTTAATTTCTGTTTGACAAGCTGGTTTGAAGTCACGGACCAACAAATTGCTGTATTTCAACAGGCCACCACCTCTGATCTCTTCAGGCTTTCTGGTAGATATAAGCTTGTATTTCAAGTGTATCATCGCTTCCTGGAAGTCTCCATACATACTTTCAGCCACCACAATAGGACAGGATTCTTTGGTTAGCTTAGCATTTGGGACACTATAGAAATCTAACATTGAATCCAAAAGAATTTGAAAAGAATCTACACTAAATTCAAATTGTCGTCTGAGTGAATTCACAAATTTTAGTTCTACATTCTTCCCGGTGTTATTTGAAAGAGAGATGAGACTCCAGCGATCATGGTTATTGCAGATTTTGACCATTTTCTGCACATATGCCTCTTTCATTGTCTTTAGGGTAATCTTTTCTTTTTTAACACCTTTTGGTAAAAAGTCAAGTAGACAGCCTAAAACTGCATCCTTAACAACCTGAAATTCTTGATCACTTGGCAGATCAACACCAAAAATAATGTCCAGATCTTTATAGCTGATTCCGTTATGGCTTGCGAGTATGTAACTTGCTGTAGAGCCATTCAATCTGGTATCTTTAACAATAATACCCTGCTTTATAAGTTGATCTTTCACAACATGAACAATATCTTTTGGTTTTACCTCCAGCGTGGGGAAATTGCCCCTTCCATGTACTGGGATTACTTCATCTAACACACGATCCAGTGTTATGATGTGATCCCAAGTGAGATTGCTGAATCTGATCTCTGACATTGTGAAGTCAATGGATTAACTAGGGGTCAAGAAAAAAATTTGGAAATGTCAGCTTCTTAAAACTAAGGTTACACCTAAAGCATATGAAAAAATTCAAAACAGATTTACCCTCTATATGAAACAAAGTGAATACTAATGGATATAATAATTCTTAAATATGGAAAAATAAAAGTCACAAAAATTATATCAAATTTTTCGTTCATTAGTAAGTTCAAACAGGTTTCTCAGATTAACTGCAATTATGTAATTCATATATAAAAATGGTCTTCTTTCTAATCTTTCCTTATATAAACACGATAATGATGGTGTGTGGTCATATAAAAACCATTTATAGGATAATCATAGTACAACACTGAGGCAAGCTGTCAATAACTTAAATTGAGATGAGATAGCATGAACAAAGTGCAACTAATATAAAATAAGGTAACTTTAATTCTATAATTATAAAATCATTTACAAAGTCCCTATTGAGTTTAGAGAAGCATAAGATTCCTGAGTCTTAAAAACATCTAGGGTGTCTGGTAGCTAGTATCTGATATAATATGCTCAGAAAATTTTACAAATGGGGAGCATCAAAAATTTTTAACTTTTCATAAAAACATGATGAATGAAACTATATATAATTTTGTAACTAGGTCATCTAAAGTCATTACATGAATCTTCCAATACACTATTTAAGCTGCTCAAACAAATGAATCTAGGAAAATAAATAAAGTCGATCATGGACATGATCTTTGAGCTATGTATTATTTCCTCAATTTCAGAAATAAAAAACTGTATCATGCTTAAAGCAGATTTATGTAGATATCACTCATATATTGCATATTTACGAAGATATCTAATAATAAAATATTTATAATTCAATATTGCATATATCTCAAGCATTACTAGAGCAATGGAATGATCTTAGTTGGCATTTGTAGAACAGCCTTTGGCAATTCAATCATTAAGTAACAGCAGATCTGTGTTAGTGAGAAAACTACCACTATCATGGTCCTCTATATATTATCCTCATAAATATGAATTTAAAAAATCAGTGTGTGTTTTTATTATGTAATATTATGGTATATATAGTGGGTTGCTTGTTTCCTTTTAAACCACTTTAATTGTGAATATTTGTACAGTTTGACCAACTATGTGAGTATGCAAATCAAACCTTAAGCATGGGTAGGATGAACTGATTTACTTTAGGTATTTGGATTTAAGTAATTACTCTAGTGAGCAAAATTAACAATGTAAGGAGCAAGAATACAAGTCAGCCAGTTGCTAGAATATTCAATAAGCAATTGTAAGACTACTTTAAAATACATTCTTCTCAAATCATCACTGAATTTGTCTAAGCTACTGATTTGTTATGTTCTAGTTATCAGTCTAGAAAATAGTGTTCATCACAGTATATGGACTTGTGTAAATATTTTAGAGGGTTCTACAATTTATCTAATAAATATTTTAGAAGTATAAACTAACTTAAATATCTGTCATAAACTTTAAAATTGTTCCTTAATATTCAAATTACTTTTGAAAATGGAAATTTCTATTTCATTAAAGGAAAAATTCCTTTCTAAATATTAGTAAAAAATAAAAAATTTAATGACTTAATACTAGTCTTACAATCTGTGAGAGGAGATTGTTAATACTGCTATACATACTTTCTTCAATATTAAGACATATTTTCTGTATAGAAGTCCATAGGAACTTTATATTGGAAATAGTCAACCAAATCAAGATTAAATGAACTCACTGCCAGAATAAATGAGCAACTGATCAAAAAGGTGTCTTTCACATAAAACAAATTAGGATGAGATACTTAATATCCTAGATCTACACATAGATACTACAGGAGAAAGGGAGGGAAAAGCACTTTGTTTCCCAGGCAAAAGCATACTAAGATCTTCCAAAGAAAACAAAGATTAACATTTCTTTTCACTTTATGCTAGAAATGTGGTATTGAGAAACTGCTCATCAGTGTACAGCATTCTATTTTTCACTTGACACCTATGCTAATGATTCTGTCTTCTAGTACCTAGACTAGCCTGAAGATGTAAGAATGTATGTGTTTATGCATATGTATATTTATGTATATTTATATGTGTGTGTACATAATAATTTATTATTAGCATTTTTTAACTATGAACACATGAAGTCAATTTGCTAGGATGTGAGGAAATGCTGTCACTGATCAGTATATGTTTTAACTATCTAAATGATATTTTTAAATAGCTGGTTTATATTTTTATTTTAATATTCTCTTGCTACAACTACATAAACTTCTATTTTACATAAACTCTTTTTATTAAATTATCACATTATTATTGAATGAAGAATTTTTTATTTTATTTTATTTAAAAAGAAAACAAACTATCTTTTTTCATTTTACATACTAATCACAGTTCCCACTCCCTCCACTCTTCCCATTCCCTCCACCTAACTCCCCACCCCACTCCCACCCACTCTTCAGAAAGGATAAGGCACTTTGCTTTGGGGAAGGTCCAAAGCACTCCCTAGTATATCTAGGCTGAGCAAGGTATCCATCCAAAGAGAATAGATTCCAAAAAAGCCAGTACAAGCTGTAGGGATAAATCCTGGTGCCACTTTTTGCCCCAGCGATACAACTGTCACCCACATTCTAACGGAAGAATTTTTTTAAATTACTATTTTCTCGTCATCGGTAGTTAAATTATATGCTCAAGAAATGTGAGTCACAAAATTTTAAAACATCATAATTACCATAATATAACATATGCATAATATATATATATGCACATACACACACATATATACACACATACACAATATATATATATATATACACTTATAGTCACACACTAAATTCATTAATCATTCTTAAAATGTGAGGTTCCTATTAGTTCATTCCTGAAGATCTTCTCCTGAGTCTCTGACTTTTTCCAACTTATTTATTCTTTTAGCTAACACATTTCTTATCTACCTTAATTAATATTAGTATGTTTCCATTATTTAATAGGTTGAATTAATCCGGAATGCAAATAAGGCAAGTGAATTGTAGGTATCTCACAAAGGGTCAGAAACGGTCATTTGTATAATAAATAAATTACAATGTGTTTTCCTTACCACACATTTATTATGCTTCTGGCCACAAAAATAAAAGCGAAAACTCACTAATAATTTTCCAGCTCTATTAATATTAGAAGTTATCTTCAAGGAGACAGAAGAATGACTAACAACTTACGTTGTAAAGATAACCTTCAAGAACTCTAAGGGTCAATATGATGATTTTGAGTCAATATTTCAGAGCAGATATGAATTTTCATCTTACAGAGTAAAGTCATGAGGCAACCAATCTGAAGAAGAAGAAAAAATAAAAGAGCATTTTGATACATATTACACCCGAACTGATATTCTAATCGTAATCTTATAAGCTCTATGTATACATGTATAGACATACACACTAAAGAAATGATGATAAAAGACTTGCTCTGAAATACAAGTTCTTATCTTTCATGATGAATCATCACATATAGGTTTTGTGAAATACTTCTAGGTCCCATTTCCAGAGTTTCTGAATAAGCATTTAAAAGGGGAACCTGAATACATGCATTTAAACAACTTCCCAGATGGTGCTGATACAGCTATAATTTAAGAATCATATCACTAAAGGAAACTTAGAAGAAATGATCAAGGACCATTACTATCAACAGGAATACCTCATGTCATGATTTGGCTACTTCCATTTCATTAAAAACCAAAACCTACCCTAAAAGCTGGGCTATGGCTCACTGGGTAAAGTACTGTGTAAACATAAGAATCTGGGTTTTATGTACAGCACAATATAAGAAACAAGTATGGCAGCGCATGTTTATAAACACAGGGCTGGGAAAATGGAGGCACATGAATTCTCCAAGTCTCACTAACCAGCCAGTGAGAAGACCTTTTCTCAAAAGATTAGATAGAGAAATTGAGAAAGACACTTTTTACTGACCTCTTATCACCACAAAATAAATTTTAAAAATTTCAGTGAATAAAACAGAGAATTCCAATCCAAGCAATTTTTAAAATTAGGGTTTTATAAGCATCCTAATAGTCCAATATTATTTTTCAACTAGATGTAAAGTCTAACAAAGTCTAAAACTTGTGCAATGATTCTAAGACAAATATTGCTAGTTACCTTAGTTACAGTAAATGCTTATTATGTAGAAGTAGATGTGTCCTATTTTGGAAACCTTCAAGACTGGTATCTACCTGGAGTTAAATAAGGAAATGGACATGAGTTACACTATGCACAATATTTCATAGATTCAAAGAAGTATGAAGTACTTAATTACTAGAAAGAGATATTGCACATTTTATTTGATATAGTACATCTGTTTCTATAGAGAAGGTTAATGCCTGTGAGAAATGAAACTGGTGTATTTAATTAAAGTATAGTTTACCAACAACTTAATATTATCTCTTTAAAGAAATAAAATAAAAACTGAAAGTATTAATTTCAAGAAGAATGTCATATTTATATCATGATGAAAACACTGAATGATTAGATACTGTCATGGTGTACTGAGTGAAGCAGTAAATAGAATACTCTGGCTAAGATTAATATAAAGAACATTATGAACATCTTGAAAATGATAATTATCTCATGGAAATCCATTTCAATGCTTCTGCTCTGCTAAAAGTAAAGGCTGACATATAACTCTAACCCAGTAAACCCCAAGGGACTACGTATGTACCTCAAAGGTAGAATGCTTGCTTGACATATGCAAGGTGCTAGATGCAACCCCCAGCGCTGGAAAAATAAAATAGAGACAACTCCAACTTATATTTGACTACAAGTTTAAAAGAATACTTAATATAATATTAATTGTGTGATACCTGAAGTTACTAAGATAAACAAAATTCAGAAAGACATGCTATACGGTTAGGATACTACTTTTGTCTGAATCAACGATAGAATATAAGATGTGTACTGTTTTCTCATTTTCCCCTCCAAAACTATTTGTGATGACAAATACACAATTTCTAAAAACATATTCTTTTGATATAATTGTCAAGAATATCAAGAATTATGAGAAAACAGTGTAACAACTATATAAAAATAAGAGGAGCTCATCAAATTATCTTAACCATCAGACTTGACTTCATCTTTATCTTTAATACTGCAAACAAGGATACTGAAATTAGTATAAGTAATAAATATCAAAACAATTGAGTTGTTTTAAATATAGTAAAAGTGATCCCTGTCATAGGAGAGAACTATGGCACTTCTTTAGTTGCTTGATTATAGAGGCAAATAGACTAAAGAAGTAGTCTCTATAATATTAATGTGCAGGAAATCAACAAAAATAAACATAAACGTAATTTTCTTTGTAAAGGTCATTGCTATCTGAAGTGACTTTTGACACACCAAAGGTTTCTCTAGTAGCCCAGCTGAGCTAAATCCAAAGTAATTATCCATGTTTTCTTTTCTGGATAACTACTATATGACCTATATAATATCAAAGTAATGCTTAGAATTCTAATAAATCATAATGTAAATCTTTTCAAAGACTACTTCAGATTATAATTAGACAGCTCCTTAAAAGAAGAACTGGTCTGGAGCAATGGTTTATCAGTTGAGAGCAGTTGTTGCTCTTCCAGAGGACCAGTTCTATTCCCAGCATCCATATGGTGCCTCATAACTATCTGTAATTTCAGTCCCAGGATATCTGACACATTTCTGGATTCTGTGGGCACAGAAACACAGATAGGCAGAACACTTATACACATAAAAATAAATAAAATTTAAATAAGGAATCTTAGTTGGGACAGCATGTGGCTTAGTTGTGGTTATTGTGGCTGTTATAAGTTATCATAGAGTCTAAAATACACACACACACACACACACACGGAATTAAGATAACTAAAGAACTAATTTTTACTTTAAATTAAATTTATTATCTCTTTGCTTTACTAATTTCAAAGCAGGTTTTGCTTACAAATGAAACAGAAATGATTTTGTGTATGTAGTTTAACTATAGATACATTATATTTTAAGGATCTCTGTTATCAAATAGTCCTGTTGATAGTCTATACAGATTTCTATAAAAGTCATAATCACAAAGTATTTACCAGTTTTTTTACACAGATGGGTATTTTATTATCTGTTCGCAAATGATAAAATTTCTTCATTCTTGCATTTTTTCTGTTAGCTTATTGAATTAAAAACTAATAAAAAAGTAACCCTAAAACTTTTTTTCAGGTTAAATACAGCAAATGATAAAGATTTTTAATTAAAAACTATAAGCCTTTTAAAAAGGCCATTAAGTAACATGTTTGAATATTTTCTGTACACTTAAATTTAAAAGTGTAATACAGATGTGCAATATTTCAAAAGCCAAATATAATTGTGAGGAACTCACAGTAAGGTAAAGCTATTTCAAGGCTTATTTTAAGCTTTTAATATTGTGTACATTAAATTTTTATATAATCAAGATTTCTTCTAACTTGAATATGTAAGTGTAAATATATATTAATATATATTAATCTAATATATAAATCTTCTAAACCTAAGAATAGATACATCAAAAGTCCTGTGTCTCTTATGCCATAATGCCCTGTTAATGTTACAAGTCTGATTAGAGGTTCAAATAGATGTTCTCAACAGTGCTCATTTTTGTCATTAGTCATTTACAAATTTAATTCTGAAAAATGAAACACATCACTACCGATATTAAAATAGTTTCAATTTAGACCAGTCCACAAACTCATTTTATTTTCAGTATGGTCCATATCCCAAAACAGTTGCAATAATCCATTTGTCCTGAATCCTCTTAATGAAATGGATAGTCTTTTTCAAAATTTTTAGCTACTAATGAATGTATACTAGGATAACTGTGAAGCCTGTATGAAGGGTGTTAAGTTTAAACTGCTTAGTTTTTAAGCAAGATCTTTAATTACATTGTGAATAAAGGTATTTATGCACATTTTAAACTAGTACAAATGACATAGTTCTCAAAAAGGAAAGAGGCTTATAATAAGAGTTAGGGTCATGCTGGGCAAGCAACAATATCAGTTTCTCTTCTGCCAAAAAAAAGATGGAATTCTTAAAGATTTTAATTCTGTTTAGACATATAATAAGACAGTAATATATTTTCCGTTTTAATATTATGTATATATTATTTATATATTTGTCTTTTCAAATATTATGCTAAGTTCACTTCTTGCTAAAAGAATCAAAGTAGTATCACTGGGTATACTTACACAAACAATGTCCTCTCACTAATGTACAGAGAAGAAACTTCTCAAATTTTTCTTATGTAGGTGGAATCACACTGCAAGAAGGCCTTTGAGTGAAAAGGCTTAGGTAAAATGTGTATAATAAGAATTAAGAAACATGCCAGGCATCTATTCACCTAAGAAAGGAACACCTTTTGATTTAAAGGCATGGTGCTCATAAAGGAATGTCTTTATATAAAGACATTTATTTAAACTTAAATGTCATTAATTTTAGGAAACAAACAAAAACCTTATAACTTCTTTTCTTGCCTAACACACATGCATGTGTTTCTCGTTCTTCTTTTTTTTAAATTGTGCTTTAGTTGCTATCTGTTGCTTTAAAATGTTGAAAGTGTGCACTCTACTGAGTAAATCATCTGTGCTTCTTTTCAGGTTTAGCACAAATCCTTTACAGTGAAAACTATAAGGAGGTTACATTATAGCATCTTTTTTCCTCTTCCTCTTCTTGTATTACCTGGTAGAGGGTAGTCACTATGAAAATTCAATAGCTACTTTTGGGATACTTTTGCTTCTGATTATTACCCATTAGAGTTGTTGCCTCTGGAAACTGCTGTAAAATTTACAGAGATGAACTGCTCAGATAAAACTCCGGTTTGCTTTCAATGGAATTCGTGACTATAGTACTAGTGAGAAGTCTCTAAAGTGCAGAGAGCTTCCTGGACAGAAGTCAAAGCTACATAATGAGACAAAATATCATGCTCTATGTACTGAATGCTGTTTAACTAACACAATACTCATAATAAATCCAGAAGCCAAAGAAGTAGTTACTAAATCATTTAAGATCTCTAATTCCTCTTCTGTATATGCCTATCAGTACTCAGGGATTAAAGACCGTATAAAGACGGAAGAGTACTCGAGAATTATAGTTAACACTGCATACATGCTCCACATGCCGCACAAATACTATCTAAAGAAGTAGCAAAGTAGGAACTCACCATAGTCCAAGAAAACAAAACAAAAAACCTCTTAAACGCCTAACAAAACCCTCTGTTCATGACTCTCCCCAGCCGCTCTCCAGACCCTCTCAGCCCTTCAAACTCACTTCACCACCTGCAGACCTCTTCACAGCCGACCAGTCAAGGAGCAACCGGGAGGGAGGGGTGCTAGAGTCAGGCTTCTGAAGAAGCCTGCTGGGAAGCCCTAAGGAGAAAACGGGGCGGGGGGTTAAAGAGAAAAACTGAAAGAAATAAAAAAAATGTTGCAAAAGACACAGAGGAATAAGGGAAGAAGGAAGGAAGAAAGAATGAGCCTCAGGAAAAGAGCACAGAAAGCAAGCTCCTTCAAACAGCTGACAAGGCTGCTAACTGCTGCTATCCAAGAGCTACTGGGTGCTGAAATGACTTGCCCAACACACTCCTCTAGTCCCACTCACCCACTCCACAGACTTCCCTTCCTCTCAGGCTCACCCCCCACCACCTTGTAGCGTAAAACCATTCCCATGGCAACCTGTCGTCATACAATTTAAGGTGGTCCCTACTTTCCAGTTATGTGAGTTTTTCATAGCTTAGGCAGGGCGATCTATTACTTCCAGTCTCCTTTAGCACTGAACTTTCTCTTGGTATGATAATATTGCCCTTTCTCCCTCCCCAACCTGAAAATCAGTTCTCTCTTTTTCCCTTGCAAATGCTGCCTGGCTTCATGGCTTTTCTATCCCCCACCCCATAACCTTCACACACACACACACACACACACACACACACACACACACACACACACACACACACACACACGGGGCGGGAGGGCGTGGGGAGAAAGGCAGGCAGGAATGGAGAAGAGACTGATTTTTAGCTACCCAGTGTTTCTTCAATCCTTACTAACACAAAGCAAACTAAAGTTCTGCCCAGAGGCAGTTTTGCCCATACAAGTGCCTTGTTTTGTTTACAGCAAATTTCTGCATAACTTGCATTACCACAGGGAAATCTCCTCCCACACGTCAACACGTTTTGCTCTCAGTTTGGCTAAAAACATTCAGGGCTTGCCTGTTTTTTTCCTACATCTTTAGACACAAAGCAATAGCACAAATATTCTTTAAAAAAAAAAACAAACAAAACTTAAAATCCAATCACTGAAAGCTTAAAGTTGCTTTAATGAAAACCACTAAGTTTACTATTAATTTGATTCTTGTCTCTAATAATTACTTGCACTAAATTTCTCTGCTACAGGAAAAAAATTAACTCACTTTTAATGTACTTAAATACTATACTAAAGGGATGACTCATGAATGTTTATTTAAGAAAAAATTCTAGGCAAGAAATTGAAAAATCTATAAAAATTGTAAATATGCATACTTGTCTATCTTAACTTTCATTCAATGAATCTGTAGATAAAGACTTCTTGATAGCAAAAAAGAGAGCTAATAATACATTGCTACTTTTATATGCTTCAGGTAAGAAATATCTTAAGATGAATTTAATAAATTATTCACTATCAGTCTATGTAGCCAATTACTTTAGGGAAGTTTTGATAACTCTTTTAACCTAGAATTATGAATAAAGGAAGTTCTGGGTAATGCCAACAAATTAGTAATATATATCATATCTTCTTCATGAGCTCAGAAAATATATGCAAATAATTGCTGATGGATTTTTCAGTTAATTAATGGCCTCAGTTTTATCACAGTTATGATTATCAGCATAATTATTCATAAACTACATTTCCCATAATATTCAATATAGAATTTCATTTCAGCTAAATAAAATACATTTTTTTTTTCGAGACCGGGTTTCTCTGTAGCTTTGGAGCCTGTCCTGGAACTAGCTCTTGTAGACCAGGCTGGTCTCGAACTCACAGAGATCCGCCTGCCTCTGCCTCCCAAGTGCTGGAATTAAAGGTGTGCGCCACCACCGCCCGGCAATAAAATACATTTTTAAACAAACCAAAAGTTAAACATCAATTTTAGTGTCTACTCACAGTAGAAATTCAAAGATAGAGAAATGAAATTTCCTTTGTATACAATCTCACCACAGTTTTGATATATAATGTACTTTGTTGAGTTTGGATTTAACAACACTCCTGTTGCTAGGAGACAAAGGATATTACTATTGCATCAATAATGCTCATAGCTAAAAGAAATGGATAGGCTATATTAAGGAATATTTTAATATAATTTATTCTTTAATAATTTCATAAACCCATTATTACCACCACCATTTCTCCACTTTCACCAAGTCCCCATACCACTGTCCTTTCTTTTAGTCTTTTTTTAGACATAAAAATTATAAAGCTAAATTAAATCATATAAGTACTCACAGGTTTTCAGATATTAGTGTTCTATGTTTTATAATGGCTACTGCGACTTAAGAATTATGTTTTGAAATACAAACATTGGAAGAGTAATGTCCACTCATTTTTCATTAAACTTTACAAATGAACACTGTTTAAAATATTCTTAGTCAAAGTGAATTCTAATTTACATTTACAATTTGAGTTCCAAAACAAAAAATAATGAAATAGCTAAAGACTAACTTCAAAAGGCAAAGTTCCAAATATAATGTCCTATTATCCCATAATTATCTCATAAATGTTCTAATAGGACTATAAAAATTAAAGATAGACAACTAAGTAATAATATGAAGAAAATTATTTGGAAATGTAAATGATACATTTTTGATAACCATTTTAAACTCTTTTTCAGTAAAATAGGTAAGGGACTGAGTATATTTTGGAATGACTGAAGATGAGTACAGATACCTGCTTATTTTTTTCTGGAACTATAGCATACATGCCAAACAGAACAAAGCAATTGTGAATAATTTATAAGACAATAAACCCTATATATAAGGAAAGAAAATATTCATAGAATAATTGTAAAGAAAAATATGTTTCTAAGTAAAAATATGGGAAATAGTAAAAATTTGGGAATACATTTTATATGTAACATTGAGTAAAGATTTTTCAGTTTTACATATTTGAACATGTTTAAATAATAAGTATAATTTTGTTACATATATTCAATACTATAATTCATGTAATTATCTCTCAAAAGAATATAATCAGAAGAATTCATAAACCAGGTAGAAAACATAAAATATATAAAGCAAATCATTAATAGAATACATAAAATAACTAAAAATGAGCTGAGTTAAATAGTCATAAGTGAAGGAGACATTTTAAGTAGAACAAAACATCAGGCATTTTGAGTTGTCGCTTAATATACAAGGAAAATTGTCCAAAAATCCTAAATTATTACTAAAAGATTTCATTGGTCAGTAATAACCAATTCAGGAAACTAATATAAAATAAAACAATAAAATATCTATCAGGTGTTGCTCAGATGTTCATCTATTTTGTTAAAATTGGTTTTAAGTTTTTCAGTGTATGAATGTGAAAACAACATATTAGCATAATACAGTGTAATGTCATTAGAAGCTCAGTAGGAAACTTGGTAGAAGACAAAACAAGTAAACAACAGCTGTCACTAAATAGATGCTTAGCAATCTAAATATTTGGCCTCACATCCATACATTCCAATTGTATTTGATTATCAGTACTGCAAGTCTTTGGATTAAGTACATACATGCACATTAGTGTGTCTGTTATTGGCACTCAACCCCAAACACTCATACACTCTATAAAATATCCTATTACTGATCTATACCTTCATCTCTCTTTTAACTAAGTTATGATCTACTCTAAAATACAATTTAAGATTATTCTTCAAACAAGAATCATATTAAACTTACAAAGCAACCTCTCACATCTTAGGAAAGAACACTGAATTCCTCTGAGTTGTTGTGAGAAAACACAGTAGAGCAATTTTTCTCTGGAGAGTCAGAAAGGTAGAAATCAGGCCAATCAATTTCAAATTTAACCTAGACAATGGGAAACCTTGATAAATGTGTTTCTGATGCTACCAGTAGAGAAAAGAGTTAACTATTTGCATTACAGATTGGATATATACTTGACCAGTAACATCTACTAAACATGACTTGCATTCTCAACTATCTATTTATATAGAAAATAAATTAATATTTATTTATATAGATAAATAAATTAATCTCCATCCTTAGCAAAGAAACTATTGGCAGTTGATGGCTGCTGGTGGCATGACAGTTGTTTTCCTTGACATGAAGGAGGTGGTCAACATTATATTGAGCATGTACTAGTAGATGATCCCACACCCATGTGCAAATAGGTAGTACTAATTAGACTAAGAGATAGTCATTAGAAACAAAAGAGAATGAAGGAAATGAAAATGGGAGAGAGGCAGAGTGCAGAGGGGAGTTGGAGGAAGGTTATGGTAGATGGACCTGATAAAATATATTTTATAAATGTATGACATTTTCAATGAACAAATAAAATGTTAGAAAAATAATTTTCTAAAAGCAGTAAATATCAAATCATAGTTGTAAAAACTCAAACAACACAAAATAGGAAACACATATCTAGACATATCATGTTCCACCAATGAATCAGATGTTGAATTATTTACAAAGAATGAAAATATTTCTCTTGAATACTTGCCTTCTTGACTGAGTTTCTTATGGAGTTAGTTACAGATTATCGTATTTAATGAATCCCTTTAAAAACATTCATGCAGCCGGGCGGTGGTGGCGCATGCCTTTAATCCCAGCACTCGGGAGGCAGAGGCAGGTGGATCTCTGTGAGTTCGAGACCAGCCTGGTCTACAAGAGCTAGTTCCAGGACAGGCTCCAAAGCCACAGAGAAACCCTGTCTCGAAAAAAAAACAACAAAAACAAAAACAAAAAAAAAACATTCATGCAACTGTGGGAAGCAGAATACAAATTTGGTTTGATGAAGGATGATAAGACAAGTTTTATGTCACCTAAATGATGTTCACCACTGAAATTTTAATTATACTGTAGGATAAAGAAAGAAACTTTATGATGGGAGCAGGTGCTGAGACCCACAGCCAAATGTTAGGTGAAAGAGAGCCCAAACTGAAGATCTCCACCAGATCCGTCCCTCAGATTACCCCTTGGAGCTCAAGGAACTGCAGCAGAGGAAATGAAGAACTGTAGGAGCCAGAGAGTTGAGGACCCTAGGAGATCTTGGCCCACAGAATCAACTAAGCAGGACTCAGAGAGGCTCACAAAGACTGAAGCAACAATCACAGATCCTATATGGGTCTGAGCTAGGCCTTCTGCATATAGTCTGTGGATGTGTACCTTGGAGATTTTGTGGGACTTCTAACAGTAGGAGTGGAGATGTCTCTGACTCTTTTGTCTGTTCTTGGGATCCTACTGGGTTGCCTCTCCTAGCCTTGATAAGACAGTTTGTGCATAGTTTTATTGTATCTTGAGAGCCATGTTCAGTGGGTACCCCTAGGACGCCTGCTCTCTCCTGAGGGAAATGAAGGAAGAATGAATTTGGGGGAGAAGGGAGGTGGGGGTACTGGAGGAAAGAAGAGGGAGGGGAAACTGTAGTTAGTTGGAATGTTTTGAAAACAACAAACACATAAAGCTTTATAAATGTTTTAATAATAAAATGAGGATAATGCTAAGTAAAATCATAGACAATAGACTATCAAGAATGGGGCTAGAGATGTCTCAGTGGTTAAGAGCACTTAGTGCTCTTTTAGAGGATCCCAAACTTGGTTCCTAGTACCCATATTTGGTGGCTCACAACTATCTGTTACTCAAGTGTCAAGGGGTTCAATGTCATCTTCTGGTCTCCACAAATACTACATACTCTGGCACAGACATAACTAGAAATTAAAGTCAAAATTTTAGAGGAATATCCTTCAAATTTAGGCCCGGTAATCCAGGTCCATAATCCTTACTGTTCTAGAGGTTAAGGCAGGAAGATAGAACTTTTAAGGCCTCCCTGGAACACAAAGTAAGTTTCAGACCAGCCTGGACAAATTTGTGGGCACATGAATGAAAATAAAAGTTCAAAAAGGACTAGGGATATGGTTCTTCAGAGGAGCAATCACCAAGCATGCATACAGTCCTACTTTTAGTCCCTAGTAACACACACACACACACACACACACACACACACACACACCCTTCAAATATGAATCAAAATTATAGTTATTACTTAAAAATCATTAGTTAAATCCATCAAATATTTACTGGTTTCTTAAATAGCTAATTGAAATATTTTTTTGTTAAACATAATAGAGTAGAAAACTAAAGGGTGCCATCATTTGTTAAGCTCCCATTAAATAGTATGCCTCAAGAGTCCACTTATATTTCTTATAATAGTTAATTATTACAATCACATGAAGTGGTTATTATCCTCACAGTTTGTAGTAAAGACCTCACAGTTTGGCTACTGACCAAAATTAAACAAGGAGCTCCATACATGTTAAACATATATTATCCCAATGATATATATTCCCAATTACATAATTTTCCATGATTTAGATATTAGTATCTGAGTAAAGAATTAAGTAATTTGTTTCTGTTAATACAAATTTGAATTAATAGAAGTAGGATAAAAAATTCTAGGTCTACTAGGTTTCAAAAACAATACTATACAGTAAAGGATGGACTATGGGGGGAGAGAACTAACACTAAAATATTTTCTAAAAGCCATGTGAGAACCTACTACTATAGAAGCTTCCTAAAATATGCATATGTATGAAAGAAATTTAAATGGAGTCACCAAATACTAGGAAGACAATGCTGAAACTTGACAGCTTATGCCACGAAATAAAACCTCCAGGGTCAGGAATGGGTCACATCTTCTTGAGTGACTGACCAAATGGGGGTTGTCATAGACCCCTCCAACATCACAGGTTATTGCCAATGCTATGGGTTACTCTCCACAACCTTACTTCAAAATGCACCACTTATGTATATCATTGAACATGAAGAAATCAAGCTGGTGCTAAACTAGAAACTTCTTTGCTACTGACCAATGTTTATGGAGCTGGAAGGTACTCTGAATGCTATCAGGGAAGAAAAGTAATCATCAATATTACCAAGCTACAAACTCTATGACCTACAATAGAGACCTGCTTGTAAGATACACTGGTATAATAGTGGCAAAAATGTTATGGGAATAACCAACTACTTTTCTGTTGTATTTAAAGGCCATTCCATGAGATGCAACTCATACCTGACAGTACTAAAATGAGGAAAAACTTGAGACTAGATAGGTTATGGGCCCTGGAGATAAACCTACTATTATTCTGATAAAGGACCATAACAATAAAATGACTCCTAATTACATAATCTCATACCCACAGATAAGTATATTTCTCAACTCTCATCAGAGAAGTTTCATCTAACAGGAGATGGTAATAAACAGAGACCCAAAACTTAGCATTGTGGAGGGAGAGGGCAAAGGGAGAAGAGAAAGAGGGAGAAGGATGAGAGAGGGGGGAGAAGAGGGAGACAACACACACAAATTAATTTGAAGGTAGTTGGGTGGGGAGGACCTGAGAAGAGTTGGGGGAGAGAAAAGAAGTTGATGAAAATTTTAAATAAACGAAAAATACAATACTGGTGCTGATATACTATGATTTAAAAGGTTATCATTTTTGTTTCTGTACAATACTGAAGGTAAAATACAGGACTATATTTATGGCAGATAAGTGTAGATAAATGTACCTCCCGTTATATTGCTACCTCAATTTTCAAGAGATTTTTTCTATACTTATGCTTGTATTTTATGAATACTGTGTTCACTCTTACTTGTGTTCTTTGGAATTGATTTATTCAAATGTGATATATTTTACTATCATGGAAACTGCCCCATCATTTATATGGAAGGCTAAGGTAAATAGCATAAAGGGATTCTGATACCAATTTTACCAGAATTTAAGAAACAAAAACTATGCAAGATAACCTGTATTTCCCATGTAGTAAGAGTAATAAATTTCATATTTTACTATAATTAAGAAATTTAAACTTTCAAAATATTTTCCTTATTCTTGAGCATTTAATGAAAATTTAAAATTAAATATGATCATATCCATCACCACCCTAATTCATGCCTTTTTTTCATAATCCACTAAGTACAGTTAGTGCTACCCATATGCTCATTTGTATGGGACCATTCACTGGAGATTTGTGAGCCCCACCAGGAACTACGTCCTTAAAGAAAACTGATTTCTTCTTTCATTAATGGTCATCAACTTTCAATAGCTACTCAGCTGGAGATGGATTCTTGACTGACCCTCCCAATACCATGCTGAAATTTAAAATTGGCTTGATCTTGTATAGGTCTTGTGCAGGTTGTGAGTTAATGAGTACAGTAGCTATTTATGATCAGAGGCCAGCCTTTCACACCACAGTTCCCTATCCTCCAGCTCATACATTCTTTCCATATCTTCTTTTCATGTTCCCTGAGCTACAGGTGTCCAGATTGACATTAGGTTGCAAACATAGATATATAAAATAAGCTAATACAAGTGAATTCCACTGAAAAGCAATAAGGCTGTATTTAATGGAAGAAACTAATTGAAATGCAAAAAAGAGACCAAAGGTTACCAAGAAGCATCAAAAGGAAATGATTACAGTGTTTTAACTTAAATCACAGGCTGTTTTGTATTTATTTTAGTAAGATGCAAAAAGATTATTCTATAAATTTGATCGATAAATCCTCTAAGAATTTAAAGAACATCCACATATTTGTTTGAAATTATTTCTATGTGTTTCATATAATCTGAAGTATACAATTGATTTTAATTATCTCCTCCTTGGAAACCCAGAGTAGTGAACCATATAGCAGCTTCCTCAATTTCATTTAAGAAATATATTACTCCTCATAGCTGTTTCCAGGTAATATTTCTTCATATACTTATTCCTTTCTTAAAAATTAACTTCAGGTTTTGATAAGAATAACCCTAGCATCACTCTTCACAATTTAGATAGGTTTGGAAAAATTGTATCTTGTGGAAGCTAATAATGGTTTGACTTTGTCAATCCTCTTTTACTTACTTTTCACTTGATTAATTATGGTCAGTTACTAAAGTACAGATTTGGAACTATTCATTTCCTAAGAATATTTCTGCTTTCTTGGACAATTTATCCCACACTATCAAGACCGAAAACCCCACAGAAACAGACTCTGAATGTTTCCTGACTACTATATTCTACAACACTGAATACATGTCTAGTATGTTTTAAATGCTTAAAAAACATTGGAGCTGGAGAGATGACTTAGCTGTCCTCCAGAGCACCCAAGTTCAATTCCCAGCACCCATAAGGAGATTTTTACCACTGTCTGTAACTTTAGTTACAGGTTATCCACTTCTGGCCTCCATGGACATCAAGAATGCTGGTTAGGTACATTGGCATACATATATCCCTATGGAAAAAACACCCATAACATAAGATAAAAATAAAAACAAATGTAATTTTAAAAATGCTCCAGGAGCTGAAGGGATGCCTTTGATGATAAGAACACTTGTTGCTCTTGAAGCTGAAATAGATTTGGTTTTCAGTATCGATTTGAAGGCTAAGAACTCTTACTCAGGTTGCAAATGATCCACTGCCGTCTTCTGACCTCTGTGGGCACTGCATGGATATGGTGCCCAAGGACACATATAGGCAAAGCACCCATATACATATAAACTAAAATAATTAAATCTTATTTAAACACTTAAAAATTTTGGTGCATTAGGAAATGAATAAATTCTAGAAAATTAAACTGAATATTTTAATTCAAAATCAATTTCCAGGAGCTGGAGAGATGGCTCAGTGATTGAGAGCATTGTCTGCTCTTCCAAAGGTCCTGAGTTCAATTCCCAGCAACCACATGGTAGCTCACAACCATCTGTAGTGAGGTCTGGTGCCCTCTTCTGGCCTGCAGACATACAAACAGAATACTGGCCTGCAGACATACAAACAGAATACTGTATACATAATAAATAAATATTTTTTAAAAAAACAAAATCAATTTCCTTCAGATTAGGTGTCTTGTGAAGAATAAACAACTTCCTGAGAATTCTCCCTTTAAAATTAATAAGGACTAATTGCAAGTAAAATTGTATTATAGCCACATGATCTTATTAAAGTTTCTTGGTTTATTCACACTCCTACATTCCCAGACAACTGCCTATAGTGTCTCTTTTTTCCTTGACCCTTCAATACCTGTCCCTTAGTCCTCACTCTTGAGCACCTTGTTTCCCACATTATTAAGAAAACAGTTATTCTATAAGTAACTTTAACTTATTTATATTCCTTCGTATTTGTGATTGCACAGGTTTACATATCCTCTTCTAGTAATGACTGAATTATCCACATTCATGCAAAAGAAATTCCCTGTCCCTGGGTCATGATCTATTCTTTTAAATACACAAGATACTATCGCAGTAGATGCCCCCATCTCCATATGATTTTACTAGGTCTTTTTCATTAAATCAGCATTTCATATTATTTCTTTTAAATTAAACAATTCTACTGATTTAATTTCCCTATTTAATCTTTTATTTTTTTTTAAAACAACCTTTTTTTTTTCATTTTACATGCCAATACCAGTTCCTTCTCCCTCCCCTCGTCCTACTCCCCCCCACCTTCCCTCCACCCCACTCCTCAGAGAAGGTGAGGCCTGTCCTAGGGAGTCAACAAAGTCTGTCACATCACTTGAGGCAGGACCAAGGCTGCCCCACCCCGTATCTAGACTTAGCAAGGTGTAGCCAGATAGATGACTAACTTACATGTCATCATAGAACCTTTATCCAGCAACTGATGGAAGCAGATGCAGAGATTCACAGCTAAGCACTGGGCCAAGCTCCTGGAGTGCAGTCATAGAGAGGGAGGAGCTATAATATGAGCAAATGGGGTAAAGACCATGATGGGGAAACCCAAAGAAAACAGCTGACTCAAGCTAGTGGAAGCTCACTGACTCTGGTCTGACAGCTTGAAAACTTGCATATAGGACCAAACTAGGCTGTCTGAATGGGGGTGACAGTTGTGTGGCTTGGGCAATTTGTGGGATCACTGGCAGTGTTTATCCCTAGTGAATGAATTAGCTTTTGGAGCCCAGTATTTCTCTAAAGAAATACTTACAATTTATACTTATCTACATTTTATTTCCTCATGCCACTTCATTAATATATACCTAGATTACTTCTACCTTGTTAAATCAAATAATCAATATTTAATCTCACTTTACTGAAACATTTATAGCATTTCTCACACACGACCAGTACTCCTTTCAGATACCACACCTCATTTACTTTCTAGGATGCACAGTTTCTTGGCTTTTCTTTATCTTTTGATTGCTTTTGGTTTTCTGTATTTGGAGTAAGCTCAAATCTAAGGTTTTATTTTATGCTTATATTTTGTTTGAATGCTAATTAGTTTCATAGCTTAATGTTTCTTGAATTTGATGTTTCCAAAATCCCGAAGCACATCTCCATGGAGGTTTCATACATCTTAGTTAACCATGTCATCATGGACTCTAATTTTTTTCACACCTAAATATAAACCATCGAAATGAATTGTTGATTCTGCCACCACTATATAGTCAGATTCCAAGTCATTTCTTGCCACCCATCAATTTCACTCTAATCCAAGATATCATCTCTTGCACATATTAATGCAAGTTTCCTAGTTGGTCTCCATGTACTTGCCTTTCACTCCCAGCAATATTATCAATAAAGAACCTAGAGTAATCCTTTCAAACTCGAAGAGTGAATCCTCTATAGAAAATACCCACTGTACTAAGCCAAATAAAATACAAGTAAAAATCAGCTTGACTATGATCTACAAAGGCCTACATGACTTGACTCCCTTATTCTTATCTAATGTGTTAATATACTCCAACTATACTGTCCATCTTTGTGCTCCGTAAACACACAAAGCACACTAAAACTGAAGTTTATCTGGTTTACAATGTGGTCCTACCATGCCTTTCACATTTTCCTCAGGTCTTAATTTAGACATTAAATTTTCAGTATGGAAGAAAAAGAAAAAAATAGCCTAGGCAGGTCTTTTCTCTCTTATTTTCTAACTTTTCCATATTTAAAATTTTTAGTAATAAATTAGAATAAATTTAAGAAAAATAACATGTTTGAAAATTCTGTGTGTGTGCTATATGCATGTGTGCATGTATTTATGTGCTCATGAAAATGTACCTTTAGTTTCAGTGAAAGACAGATACGAAAGTTGGATTTTTTTTTCTCTCAGTTGCTCTCCACCTATCTTTTTGAGACAGGGTCTTTCATTAACTTTAGAAGTCATCAGTTCAACTAGGCAGGCTGCCAGGAAGCCGCAAGGAGCTACCTGTCTCTGCTCCCCAGGGCTGAAATTAGACACATGCTGTAATGACAGATCTTTCATATGAATGCTGGGGATCTGAAAGGACTTTAGGCTCATGTGGCAAACACTGTACCCACTAAACCATCTCCCCAGTGGCAAGAAGAGAAAGAGTATATTCTATTTAATTTAGTTCATTAAAAAAATCTTAAAATACAAATAAAATTGTTTTGTACATTTTCTCATAGAAAACAGAGGGAAAGAATTTATCAGGCTATAAAATATAATGATCTACCATAAGTTTACTATATCTTTAGCTATATATTCTATACCTTATCTAACCATCTATCTATTGATAATCCTGAGATCCTGTAAAATTTTTTAATGTCTGAATCATCATTTCATAATAACTTACATTCTCAGAGAAATGATAAAACATTAATGGCATGTGTACTGACTTAATCAAAATACCTTTCAATAAACTGAAGTTTATTGCTCACAAATTACACCATTAAGCTAATTCAAAGGTTTTAAAATCATACTTACAATACACACACAAATATACATATATACGTATATATGTATATTTGTGTGTATATTGTCATATCCAACACATTTTTTGTTTGCTTATGTGACGAGTAGCCATTACAATATCACTATCAGAGAATGAAAATGGAACCAGAAATTAGAATAATTTGTTAAAAATTCGGTCTATTCTGTAGAAAAAGTACATCTCAGGCTGCTTTGAGTTAAGAACAGAGACTAATTTGTCTGACAAGCATGTCACTATGCTGCTTATTCTGATTTTGTAGGCCACATGTCAATTCTTCCTGCAACATAAGCTTAAAAGTTAGCTGTATAAAACAAGAACAGAGTCGATGCCACTTTTATGAATATAACTAGCCAGCTTTCAGAATTCTCAAACATTCTTTTTTCTTTAAAGATGATATCGTAGTTATCTTAATATTTTGTGAAAAAAATCAAGTTTGAACAATAAGTTAATATAAGACATTTAAGAAAAGAAAAATATGTATTTTTATCCTTTTTGGATATAGTATATATGTCCATGTGGATGCCTGTGGAGGCCAAGGGTTGCGATTATATGTGGAATAAACATTATTACATTGTTATTTGTTTGTATATGTGTGTGTCTGTGTACATGTTCTCATGTGCCTTGGGACACATATGGAAGTCAGAGGACAACTTGCAGGAGTTGATGTTGTTTCTACCTTGTGGGTCCTGGTGACCTTATCAGGCCCTCAGCCTTGTTAACAAGCACCTTTACCAAGTGAGCCAACTTGCCAATCCTATGTGGATTTTTCCCCAGGGTATCTTATTTTGTTTTGCATGGTCAATTTTTTCAATGGTTAATGTGCTGGCTAATTTTTATGCCAGCTTGACATAGACTAGGATCATTCGGGAGAGTGGAAGCTCAGTTGAGAAACTACTCTTACTGAACTGGCCTGTGTGCAAGACTATGGGGCATTTTCTTGATTAATGATAGATTTGGGTGGCCACTAGGTGGGTGGTCTTAAAAGTTATGAGAAAGGAGGCTGAAGAAGCCATGTGGAGCAAGTCAGTAAACCATGTTCCTCCATGGCTTTTAATAAGTCCCGCCTACTTCTGTTAAGTTCCTGTGTTGTGCTTCTGCTCTGACCTCTCCCAATGATGGACTGTAATTGGTGAGGTGAAACAAACCCATTCCTTCCCAAGTTGCTTTTTGGCCATGATGTTTCTCACAGCAATAGAAACCCTAGCTAAAACAACTTCTAAAGTTTATACCAAAGTTATCAATTTCAGAAGATAAGGCCATATCAAATTGTAAACAGTGTAAATATGAACATCTATCTTTATTATATAAGGAAGAATATTTATCTTGTATTAATCAGACATTTCCTATTTATCCTGTATGCAAAAGTTGCTGTATTGACAGATATTTAAAATAAAATCCTATACTAAGCAAATTATATATGATAATCCATATAGCTATGATTTAAGCATGACTTAAAAAAGCAGTCTAGGGCCCTTTTCATGGCGGTGGGTCATTGGTGAGCACCACAGCTTCAGATCCACTGGCTCAACTCAGGGTAAGATCAACTATAGCCCCCAGCCTCTCTGCTCCATTAGGAGACATCCTCTCCCCTTTCCCCAGCTTTGCTGTGTCCCACATTCCAGAGG
>JAQHUG010000121.1:406736-436113 GCA_028555095.1 Dicrostonyx torquatus
TAATAATAATAATAATAATAATAATAATAATAATAATAAAACAATACACTATCTGGGCCATTGAGATGGTTCCATAGATAAAGAAATTTTCTGCCAAGTCTGATATCCTAAATTTTATCACCAGGAAGATAGATAATTATTGCCTACAATTATTCTTTGACATTCACAAGTACAACTTCCTCATGCACGGGCAATTACATATATGCACACATATACACACAAAATAACATAATTTTTATCTAAAAAGAATTTGCTATCTATCTTACACTAGTAATCTTCAACTGGATGCATTCACTTCAGTAAAATGATTCAATAGGGCCTCACTAGACATTGAAAATAGATTGAACTTTTAAAATGATTGAATTTATTTATCTCTAATTTCTTGGGTATTTACATACTTTTTCCCAGTTATGAAATGAAATGAGATATGAAGACAGATCTCTGAATAAAAAAAGATAGCTCTAATTTATGATAGCTCTAATTAAACTATGTTAATACCTTATGAATATTAAAACCTATTAAGCTTTGATTATTGGTAAGGAATTACATTGGTTTGACTGTCCAAAAGCACATGAAAAACAAAATGACTTCGTCCTGAAGACATATATAAACTATAAGTTTTATATAAATATAAAAGTATAAATATAATGTATGTAATAACTAATGTTGCTTTTTAGAAGATATTACATTGATTGAACCATTCTGAATGTTTGATTTCAAATTTCTAGACAGCACATTGTGAGAAGTTTTAAAGGATATCAACATATAATAGAAAATATGTACAATTCTAATTCTGAGGTGACCCAATCTCAGGGAATAAAAGAATACTTTCTCCTTCATACACATATCCTAGCCCATAACAGATACATATGCACATATGTAATCAGCCATAAATATGTGTATAGTATATCATTCAGAAAGGGGACGAAAAATGATAATTATATTAAGTGGTGAGGAAAGACTGAATATAGGCAAAAAGACACACGAAGAGTAAAAGAATGCAAAGCTAATTGTTTTTCACACAGACTACAGAAAGTCCACAGCCACAGCTATCCTCTGCATAGACTACAGAAAGACACTGAAATTCACTGATCCAGAGAGTTTGGGTACAGGCAAATGTTTGAAGGGGTTTCCTTGATGTAGCTGCATGGTACTTTTGTTTGTGAGTTCATTAAAATAAAGTGATTTTTATATAAAATAAATTGAAAAAATTAAGAAGATATGTGGAGCATCTGCACCTCAAAGTATCATGTACTTGGTTTGAACTTCTTTTGCACACTGTAACAACATTGACTAACTAAATTTTCAAACTAAATGTATTCCTCCCAAAAATTCCAACAAACCATAATTTGGATCTAAAGTATGGAAAACACATTAAGCTTGAGTTGCCATCAGCTTGGCTGTGGGCAAGGCTGTGGGAACATTTTTCTTAATGACTGATGTGGAAGGTTTCAAACCATTGTGGACTGTGTTATCCCTTGGAAGGAGGCTCTGGGTGGTATAAGAAAGCAAGCCTAGCAAGCCATGGGAAGCAAATCACTAAGATTTGTGGTCTCTGCTTTGATTCCTGGCCAGATTTTCTCCCATGACCTGGAAGTTTAAGATAAAATAAACCCTTTCCTCTCCAAGTAGACTTTGGTCAGTGTTTTATCACAGTAACAGAAACCAACCTGGAATAAATTTCACTGTTTTTCTAAATACATGCTCATAATTTTTACAGCTATTTCCCAAAGTTGAACATTCATTTCTTAATGCAACTGTCAGAGATTTCTTTTTTTTCCTTTTTTTTATTACAAAAAAAATTTACATTTACTCCCCTTGTTCCTGGCCCTCCCGCTCCCCCCCCCCACCCCCCTCCCCCTGCTTCCTTAAGATGGGGCAGGATACCCTGCCCTATGGGAAGCCCAAGGCCCTCCCCCCTCACCTCGGTCTAAGAAGATGTGCATCCATATAGAATAAGTTCCCAAATAGCCAATACATGCAGAAGAGATAGGTCCCAGTGCCATTATCATTGGCTTCTCAGTCAGTCCCCATTGGCAGTCACATTCAGAGAGTCCGGTTAGGTCATATGCTCATTCAGTCCCAGTCCAAAGAAAGAAACGGGGAGAGCCTGGGGTTGTGGGAGGGTGGAGATCGAGGAAGGGTGGATATTGGAGAAGGGAATAAGATATCTACATTAACGGGAGTCATTTTAAGATTTGCAAGAGACTTGTCTCTAGAGGGGATCCCAGGTATTCATAGGGAAGTTCCAGCTAGGTACTTGGGCAGCAGAGGAGTGGGTGCCTGAACTGAACTTGTCCCATAGTTACTTTGTTGAATATCTCAATCGTCACCACAGAAATTTCGCATGATGGATGGAGATAGAGCCAGAGACCCACATTCACACCAGAGCAAGGGATTGTGCTACCAAGGTCCAGTGGAAGGGCAGAAGGAGGGAGAAGATGAGCAAGGAAGTCAGGAGCGTGAGGGACTGGCCCACCAACAGAGACAGAGATTTCTTAAGATGATCTTTCTATACTGTCTGTAAGTACACCTTTTTCTGAAGGCTAACATTTAAATATTAAAGACTTAATTCATATCAGCATGGCATATGTTCTTGTACAAGTAAAAAAACTTGCAATTTTTAAATTTGTCTTACTAAACTTTGTATCTTACCTCCGGTTAATGAAACTTCAGTGAGATGGACTTGAATCCCAGGACAATATTTCACTAGGAAGTCTGAAAATGAGATAAACCACATGGCTATTATTCCCTTGTCTCCCTTCCCCCTTCCCTCCCTCCCTCTCTTCCTTCCCCTCATTCCTGTCCCCATTCCCTCTCCCTCCATCTGGTGCTGGGGATGGAATTCAGAGGTTATGAATTCCAGGTTAAATAAGCATTATACCACTGAACTATCATTAGGACCTAAGATTATTGTTTTTCATATAATATGAATCATTGTCTAATTCTTACTAAGTTTCAATTAAGGACTTGCTTTAAAAATACACAGTTGAATTTAGTTATCATATCAATTCACATTTTTGTTTGCTTTCAGGCAATATAAATACAAAATCGCCTGTGAAATAAGACTGAATATCTGTTGACTAAGTATAGAATTTGGGACATTGTATCGCAAAAATGATTATCTCAAAATCACATCTATAGAAAACATAAATACTATTCAAAGAAATAGCTGCTACTTCTGAAAAGAAATACCCATAGCTTGGCTTCTCATACTTCTACATTTTTCCTAAATTCCTATATTCAAGTTATTTTTAAATTAAAAGTCTTTTATTTTAATACTATGGCAATGATATTTAACATTAATATTTTACCCCATACCTATTATAGATCATAATGGTGTACATAGAAATTCTAACTTACAGTAAACCTGTGACAGCTACCAACATGGTTTTTAAAATTGTGTGATTTAAAGAAGATGAAAAAATATAACAAACTCTTTATATCAGGGCTACTTAAATGAAATAGACAATTGGCCTGATATGCTTACACATAACAAACCTTTGTCTAATATACTAATGTTTCCTAGAGAAAATCTTTCTTTCTGAATGAACCAGATCAGAAAAGCCATTCTAGATGAGCCTTATAGTTTATGTAAAAAATGCACTCTGTTTCTTATGTATAAGTTATTCAGTAAGAGGCAGGTGGTGGTGGTGCACGCCTTTAATCCCAGCACTCGGGAGGCAGAGGCAGGCGGATCTTTGTGAGTTCGAGACCAGCCTGGTCTACAAGAGCTAGTTCCAGGACAGGCTCCAAAGCCACAGAGAAACACTGTCTTGAAAAACCAAAAAAAAAAGTTTTTCAGTAAGAAACATACAGTATAAAAATATTTCACTTTAGTCTTCTTGAAATAAGCAGGTATACATAACTTCTGAGGTAACATTTTGAATGAAATTTTTTTCTATAAAATTAATGTGAAGTTAACTATTTCCTGAATCTTAATTTTCAGTCAAGAAAACCTTTTATCATATTAACAGTATTTGTTTCATTTTCCTTAAAGTAGTTATTTTTATCCTATGTCTCAATATTCTAGTACATACTTCATAGAACTCTTGCAAACACATAGTGAAAGGCATGCCCCAGTGAGTAACTGCAGCAGTACTTGTAACTAATAAAAAGGAAAGCAAGCTATATGATTACAAAAAGGTAAACTGAGAAATACAAATTTCAATGTTTAGGGTAGATTATACATAAATGTTAATAAATTATATAAGTAGTGCTCAAAATAATTTTTAAAATGGCTTGAAAGCTAGACATCCAAGAAAATATACATATGTTTTAAATCACAATGTGTATTATTTCAAAATACATGCTTGTATAAAAAATAATATACAACACCTTATGCAAAAAGCTGTTGCAGGAGGGAGAGCTAAAATATTCATGAGTGCAGTCAAAAAATTTTTTAACCTCACTATGGTGCTTCATTTTTTATAGGAAAGTAAATGAAATAAAAAAAAATGTTTAATGTCTTGGAGACAGTTAAAATGGCTTACAAATAATTCTTTATATTTTCTATATTTAAAAGTCTTTCCAGGCTGGAGAGATGGCTCAGCAATTAAAAGCATTTACTGCTCTCATTGAAGAGAACGTTATTTTGGTTTCTAGAACCCACATCAAATGCTATGGGACAATGGTCTTGTACTTTGTAAAGATTTGTCACTTGTATTTTAATAAAATTCTGATTGGCCAGTAGCCAGGCAAAAAGTAGAGGTGAGGCAACCAGGCAGCAAGTATAGGCAGGGAGAGGAGAACAGGAGAATTCTGGGAAGAGGAAAGACGCAGTCTGCTGCCATCACCCAGGTGCAGAGGACGCAAGATGAGAATGCCTCGCTGATAACGGTACCAAGTCACATGGCTAACACAGACAAGAATGATGGGTTAAGATGTAGAAATTAGTTAATAAGAAGCCTGAGCTAACAGGCCTACCAGTTATTTATTAAAATACAAGTGACAAAAAGTACAAGACCATTGTCCCATAGCAATCAAGTGGCTCACAATCTCCTGTAATTTCAGCTCAGGGGAATCAAATACCATTTGGCCTCACAGGAACTTGCACACACATGGTAAATATATACTTTTGTATACAGAAATAATATGCCACAAAATGGACTATGTACTCTTATTTGTAGAGATTGCATGAATATAAATTCAAATATGGAACTATACTTTGTCTTCATTTGCACTTCTCAAAAAAAATCTCTCTTTAGTTCTCCACTTAACAATTTTCTTCAAACAGTGCCTGCATGATAAAAATAATAAAGAAAAAGGTTTATTTAATAATGGGTTTCTCAGCATATTTATGTCTATATTAAACAATTTGTCAATCATCCAATTTCTAAAATTTCTAAAATTAATGTGGAACCATTCTCAAGTATAAAGTATCTCTAATGAAAGCAAATGCTTTATTCTTTCTTATCATACCATCTTTTAAGAATCAATCACATCTTTTAGTGATAAAGTGTAATTTTATTTTGATTATTCAAGTATTCAACAGGTTTCCTGACAGAGGGTAAATTTTAAGTCTTGATTGCTCTGTGAAAATCAGAGGTTACTGAAAAAATATTCTTCTGATGCTATGTAGATACTGTAATCATCAAATACCACCCTTTATTATTTAAATAAGAATGAAACCTAGAGAATAAATATCCACATATTGTTTATCTATTTATTTTATTGACACAGGTTTCTATGTATAACAGCCCTTGCTATCCTGGAACTCCTTTGTAGACCTGGCTGGCCTCAAACTCACAGAAATCTGCCTGCTTCTGCCTCCTGAGTGCTGGGACTACAGACTTGCACCACCACGCCTACCTTTATTTTTATCTTTTTATATATCTTATCTCATGAATTCTTTTCTCGATTTCTAATCATAAACTGAATAGTTTTTAGGTCACTGATGTCAATCAATCAGACCTATTCCTCTTGTTTGTGTTAGTATTATTAGTGTTACTGTTATTTATTTATTTGGGGAGAATAATTGTTTTTGAAATCATCTTGCTATGTCACCCTGGCTAACCTAGACCTTACTATGTAGACCAGGCTGACCTCAACCTTTCAGCAATTCTCTTGCCTCTGACTCCTGAGTGCTAGGTTTCTAGGCCTGTCTGTGACACCATGCTTGACCATATTGCTGAGTGCTAGGTTTCTAGGCCTGTGACACCACAACTGACCATATTGCTTGTGTTTAAACTATGTTTTCATCTGGTCTTCTATTTGCTAGTGCAAATAGAGCTTTATCTCTTCAGTAGCTCTAGTCTCTTTTATCAGTTACTCCAATAGTTTTTTGCTGGTACAATTTGCAAATGAGATCCAAAATGGCATAACAAAAAGGTTTTCTGTTCTAAACCGGAAAACTTCTCAGTTTATACTTCTCCAGCATTTCTACAACTGAACTTCTTTCCCTAGAGAGAATCTCTAGACCTGCAACTTTAACAGGACAGGAAAATCTGAAAAATATTATATAAAACTACACTATTCTCATTCCTGGAGCATTCCTTTCTTTCCAGTTCAATGGTGCTTAGCTGTAACGAACCATTACACTTTCTAGTCACTTCAAAGTCATTAGCTAAAAAGTCACAAAAGCTATTGTCATAAAGCAGTCACATCAAGTATTGAAATTTTAGTAGTTATGTTAATATTATATTATAAATATTTTCATTTAAAATGCTTATTCATATAACTAACTCAATTATAGAACTAACCGTGATTAATCATAAAAAGCACTCAATTTCCAGAGGAATTATTATAATTTCCCACATTAGCTTTGTTTAGGCCAAGTTTTAACACATGCAATAGATACAGAATCATAAGACAAGGCATTTACTCTTTCTTTACATCTCCATCATTCCTGCAGAAATCCATAGAAATTACAGTTCATCCTTCCAATTACAAGCAGATGAGAATAATCATATTTTACTGGTCCACATGGGACTTGGACTACTGTATTTAAATCTTCATAGTTAGCTTGGCCCCAAAAGAAGCTATGGATAACCATAGTAAAAAGGAAGCAACCTATTTGATGGGACAAGGTAGTAGGTTTTTGCTACACCCAGTAGAAAGGCATAGGCAAAAAGCAAGATTATCTAAAACAAAAAGGAAATATGTTTATAATAAAAATGAGTAAATAAATTTGCCTAAGTTTACTAAATTGTTTTTTTACAAATATCACAGGGCGCTTTGAAAGTTACTCTTCACCAAAATATATGTTAAGTGAACACATATATTTCTAGAAGTTACATCAACCTAGAAAGAATCCAAATTACTATCATTAGGAAAATGGATAAATTATGGTAAAGTCATACAGTGGAATACTTTAGAGCAGCACGATAAATCCATCAATACTGTATATTTTAACACAGTTTAGAAACTATATGATGAGCTACAAAAGCAGGACAGGAGCACAAAGCAGTATGATTTCGTTTATATAAGAAAATTCAAAAGCTGGCTACTCTAATATATTGATTCAAAATACAAACACTACAGGAAAAGTATGTTTTAAAAATGGGGAGATTATACATGAACTCAAACAAGAGGCTGCTTCTGTAAAGAGGCCTTGAGTTTGGAAAGTGTGATAAGTGAATACAGATGAATTCAGAGAAAATAGGCTTATTTACTGAAATTTGGTGACAGGTCACAAATGAATTACTTTATATGTCATACACAGAAAACTGTGGTGCATATATTTTAGAAATACTGTTTAAATGTATCAAACACTTAATGCATAATTCAAGCTGTAGTCTGTTTTCTGTATTTTTCTAATCTGCTTTGTAATCTTAACAGGGAGTCACTTCTTTCCATTCTAACGAAACACATACACAGTTTAAGCAGTTTAAATTTTTCTAGCTAAATTATTTTTTCATAAAACTCACATTAAAACTCAGATATTCAAGAAATGTATGAGGATAACTTTGGTATTCAAAACATTAAAGGCCTCATAAAAATTTAAAAAAAACTATTAAGTTTAGTGCAAGCTATACAACAGTTTTTTTTTAACTTAAGACAGAGAGCAAGAGCAAATACTGTCTTTAAACAAGTATCTTATTTTAAAAAAAATGGTCTTATTCCAAGAAGATGCCTCTTGGGAAATTCTATAATTTGAAAAAAATTTAAGATTTAATATTTATTTTTATACATTACATACTTGTAACTCTAACAACCTCACAGCTTTTAAAGTCGAGAAGTGTTTAAGTTTTGGTAGAATGTTCTATGGTTTTACTGACAGAATGATGTTAAAAATAGTAAGTGCTAAGGCAAAAATCTTTTAAATCATACCTTTACCTTTATCCCCAAACTTAGTTTTCCAGCAGTGAATACAATTGTGGAACTCACACAGAAAACTGATGAAGCTTCCAAAGTTTTACATTTTATAACATAAGTTTTGTTCTTCAACTATGAAGTGAGACATAATCTTTACACTGTTCCGTCTATTGAAATGATTTCTAGATTGCACTTCCTCTGAGCCTTGTCTTGAGAAAGGATTTTCCCCCCTTTTTTCTTTTAAACAAGCACCGACAGTTCAGTTCCTAGTTAGACGACAGTCTGAAACATATGGCCAACAACTATCAGCACAAAACAATAAAATATTCCCTTTTAGAGGCAGCTTTTTTCTTTTTTAAAGAAATAATCCTAAGGATAAAAAGTGTATGTCATTGCACACGTTTCCACAGGTTGAATTTAAAGATGCAGTAAATGACGAACTTCTGAGACTCATCAATTATGACAATTATACCAACTTTCAAAATTTTATCTTTGTACATGTAATTTCTATCATAATGAAACTGAAACGTCACAATAATGCTTAAGATTCCTTCTTTTCCTAAGTCCAGAGAGGACATCGAATACATTCACCTCTGGACATTTTCGTAAGTCGCATGTAAAAAACGCCAAGCACTATCTACTGCTTATAATAATCCACTCCCACCCCTTATAAAGATTTTATATTAATTTTACATCACACATCATCTATTGTAATGAAAAATAAAATAACCCACCTAGTATGAAAAGGTATTTTGTAGCAACATTACCTTGTAAGCGGAGCCTCACTTTCCCCCTTCCCCTTCTAGCTTCAAACTCGAAGGCTCGGAGCCTTTTTGAAAACCTCAACATTACCAGCCGCACTAACCCCTCAAGTCGTTATTTTACACTGTTAGAATTTTTTTAAAAAGTACTTTAAAAGTCCTATACCTTTGTCATCATCCTTTAAGACTTAAGTTCTGAGAAAAAGTGATGGGGGACGCCAAGGACAGTGTGAAATCTGAGGGACGAGATGGGGCGAGATGTTAAGCGGAGTCCCGGTTGACAAAAGAAAGAACTAGAAGGCTGGTGGGATGCCGGACCAGGTTGAGTTATCCTGAGCGCACGTGAAGCTGTTGAGTGGGCGGGACCTCGGCGGCGGCGGCGGCGGCGGCGGCGGCGGCGGCGGCAGCGGTGGCTGTGGCTCTCGGATCTTCACCGCCCCCAAGCGACGGAGCCCGTACTAACCGAAGCAACTCACTGCCTCCATTTTGGCGTCCTCCCAGTCCCGCCTCTGTGCCTCGCGGGACTCCACCCACCGCGGCTTCCTGAACCGAAACAGGAAGTGGGCTTGGAACCCCAGAAGCCCTGAACGGCGCCTGCCTCCGCGCGCCCTTTGCGACCCGCTACCGGCCCTGTCCTATCCTGAGTGTTAGAGGGCCCTCCCCCCACTCCGAGCCCCGCGAACTCGTGAGATCATGTCGAACATGGAGAGTATCCTTTCCAATGGTCGGGGTGCTACGGGGCCCTGGGGGCCAGGGAAGGGCAAAGGCAGGGGCAGGGGACACGCCCAGGGGTTTGACCTTTTTGGTCCACGGGTCGGGTGTGGGCGCTGGAGCGCGGACCGGGAGCAGCGGGATTTGACTTTTTTTTTCCCTCCTCTCCGCAGCCGCCGCCATCCTAGAATGTGGGGAGGGTCAGGGAAGCCTGTGGACAGATGGAGATAATTGAGCCCTTCCCGCTTCTTGTTGAGCCCTTCTGTCACCTGCCTTATCGTGAATTTTGTCATCTTTGAAATTGACAGGGAATGGTGCCAGAACAGAGGGGAGGCGGCTGGAGTTTGCCTATGCTTGCTGTGAGGCGGAGATGTTGGGTTTGAGTGCATTGCGTGGACGAATAGCTTCTGGCGAGCTGCCCTTTTCCGACTGCAGGTGACTGAGGTGATCAGGTTGAGCAATTGCCAGGAGCCCTCCGCACTAACTCTTGATTGCTTTCTGAACCTGCTGCATGCTAATCTAACACTTGAGGAAACTGAGGTCATTCCTGAAGCCTTGAAATCTCATCCGCCCTACCTGTGTGGACAGTTAGGGGCTAAGAATAAAGCTGCCTGGTTACGTCATGAGTACGATTTTTTTTTCCACTACTAAAATTCCATCACAGCAACTCCATGTTGCTGTAATTCTTACTTCTTCCAGAAGTTGGCATTAGAGAAAGTAGAATAATTGGCTTTTTTTTCCCCCAGGCCTTTTTATTTCCAGGTTAAAGTGGCAAGAAGATAAAATGTAGCTAGCTGTTCACTAGCTCATTTTAGAAGGTGTTTTGGCTATATTAGTTTATAAGCCTGAAATACAGGCTAACTTTTTGATGAATTAAATTTTATTTGCTAACGTAACTTGTGTAGCACTAGCCAAAATATGTCGAAAATTAAAATGTTACCTTTGAGGAAGGGTACAGATGGGTCATTTCATTGAAAAGAATAGATGGTTAAGAAAGGCCCAGTTTCTATTGCACTTTAGAAAAAGTAGTGAATGTAGTGTACTTTTAATAATACCATAAATTAAAGGGCACTGAATTATGAGTCAGAAGATAAGTTTTCTTTCCCCCAGTTCCAAAAGGGAAAAAACTGAGTTAAGGCATGGCATCCATCCTCTGTCACCCACTTGACTCATTTGGAAAGCATATTAACTGACCTTTCAACCCTAGGAAGGTATTTTTAAGGTAAAAGGAAATGGTAGTGCCTACCAACTTGTATTTTTGAACAAACATTGATGTATGAGTTATTTGAATAACTTAAAAATTGTTAATTCTTTTCCTAGAAATTTTAAAAGAATTGGAGGTAGTTGACTAAACCATATACCTATATAGTGGGTACATGTGAGTAAACATACTACTCCCATCTTTTAGCCATTTTTGATCTGAGGGACAGAGGTCACATACATATGAACATAAATACTAATGCAAAGTAACTCCTACTAAATCAGATGAATGGTGATGTGTGGAGTTAGTAAATGGTTTAAAATTGTGTGCACAGTTTTGAATATTACTATGTGCCTTTTTTTTTTTTTTTTTTTTTTTTGGTTAGGGACACTGTCTGTAGCCATGATTTTTTTCTAGGCATTCTAACTTGAAGGAGGTTACGAGCCAATGATGTTGATGATAAGTACTGGACTTACTGTGAGTTCAAAAAGGGAATTCTGGACAGCTATCACTCGGGGCTGTGTGTACACAAAAATAGCTAGCTCCTTAAAAATAGCTGTTAGTCATTGCAGATCTTATGAATCACTTTAAATCCTAAAACAGAACGAGTTCCATACTAGTATCAGACTTGCCAGCCTTGGTTAAAATACACTATGATGTGTTTCTATCAAGGTACTGTCAACATAAATAACCACTCTCACTTGAAAGAGGGGTGGCATAGTTTATTCTGAAGTTAAATATGAGTAATCATGGCCTAAGGACATGGATTCAGGATTCCCCAAACTCCATGTTCCAATGTGATAATAGTTTAATGCATTTTGATACTAATAGAATAAAGTTGTAATTTGAGACTCTTTCATAACATATCAGTGGAGACATCAGCAAGATGGGTTACAACAAAGTGGGGAAATCTCAGCCTCAGATATATCTGAAAATACTCAGCCTTTTGCTTGGTGGAAGCTGCTGATCTGTTATTACATTTCAGAAGGTTTTTATCTGTTAGTCACAGGATGTTAGGTCAGCCAGGTGGCCAAGGAATGGCTGTTAAGGGGGCTAAAGATAGCCCAAGAGAAATTGTAAAGCAGGGCCTGGACCTGCAAAATTCCAAGCTCTCCACAGTCAAGGAAACGCTAAGCAGTTAAGTCAACCTTTCTGAAGGGTCAGTGGAAGGTGTAGTCTCTTTACTGGAATTAGTTCCAGCGTTTACAGTACCATTAAATCGGTTCCTTACCAATACATATGTAATTTATGGCTTGTGGGATCAACAGAATGCTGTCTTTTACAAGAAGTATTAAGCATTATTTTGGGTCTTCCTTTCCATACCATTTAAAGGGCAATTTGAACAATTCCCTGTAATTGTTAAAATACAGTGCGTGACCTAAGAGATAAGCTGCTTTTGAGTTTCTGTTTCTGTATTCATGTGACTACATGCTTATCCATCTGTAAGTTTATGTTTTCAAATTAGTAAAATTATCTCAAGTTCAGATGACCTCACCTGATTCTTTGATTCCAAATTTACCTCCCTAAAACACACAGGAGTACACAAGGTTCTTAAAATGTCAGAAAGATAAAAGGATAATGCTACTTATCAATAAATGGCCTGTGATGTTGGTACCACTGTTTTTGTCCTAGGATAGCTTTTAGTGGAACACCTAAAAAAAGGTTTCTAATTATTTTAATGTGTGTTTTTGTGTATGTGTGGATCTGCGCACATGAATGCAGAGGCCAAGGGAGTGTCAGATCCTTTCAGAACTGTAGCTAGAGATTATTTTGACTTACCTGGCATGGGTGCTGGGAAGCTCTGGTCCTCTGTTGGACTGGCAAATGCTAACCATAACTGAGCCATCATCTCTCACGAGAGCCCAGCACTCTCCCAGAAACTCTTGTTTTCTTCTTCTCACCTGCAGTTTTTTTCAATATCCACTTCTGTTAATCAGGAATCAGATAATCTAGTCGGTGGCATTTGTAATAAAATAGCTTCTGGACTACTGTATTTAGAGATCTTACTATCAGTTTATAGTGAACTGTCTATAGTAAGGAGGTGAATGCTATTTTAAACTAAGACTTCTTTATATACAGTGAATTCTTGGAATCCTAATGATTTTTGAAAAGCTATAATACAGATAAACAGTGTAATAGCACATACTAATTTTATATAATGCCCCAAAG
Source organism: Dicrostonyx torquatus (assembly GCA_028555095.1). NCBI lineage: Eukaryota > Metazoa > Chordata > Mammalia > Rodentia > Cricetidae > Dicrostonyx > Dicrostonyx torquatus. The sequence goes on from JAQHUG010000121.1 coordinate 419,835, forward strand.
GCAAACGTGAACTTTTGATATACTTTTTAAATAAATGTCCTTATTAAAATAAGTGATTTAGTAAATGATAAAATAACTTACTGAATGCATACTCCATGTCAAACAAACACTAACATTTTATTCTAAATTGCTATTATAAAATGTGTTACGTTAACCCTTCCCTCTTAAGAAAGTTAAGAAAAAGAGTAAAACATTCCTGAGACCCTTCTATTTGGCCTAAGATACTATAAAACTATCAGTTAAATTCCTCTTTTCTTTTACTGCAGATGCCACTATCTAAAAGTTCACATTTATGATTTCAGGTCATTTCTTTATCTATTATATCATACATGTACACTCTTAAGGTATATTGATATATTTCATGTTTTTAAATGGTATATATGCAGTATCATTGCTATTTTTAAAATATTGGTTATGATTCATCAATATATTTTAAAAGCATTTTCATTCCTATGTAGTTTTCCAGTGTATTATTTTATCACAATTTACTTACTTTTTTAGTGATAGGAATTGAGATTAGCTTCCCTTTCATTACAAGAAATACCATGATCATTTTTTGAACATACATTTTGTGTAGACAGGCAAAAATTGGGATATATATATATATATATATATATATATATAGGATTACTGTTGTTGTGCTTGAGAACATATGCACTTTAAATGTTCTTTGAATACATATATATTATCGGAAAATAATGGTTTGATTATTTCTTTTGTAACCAGTACTTTTCATTCCTTTATCTTTTATGCATGGAAATACTCCAGAATACTGTTATAATTTAAGAAAAAATAGAGTAAGATCACTTTCTTATTTTAAGAAAAATTCTAGCTAGTCATGATTAGTCTGATGGTTGTAATAGAATTTTGGATAGATACACATTCATTTTTAAAGTTTCACTGTGAATAGCCTATCTTTGTGTATATTCGATTATCAGTTGAATGTTTGGTCTTTATGGTCCTTCTTTGTGTACTCAGATTTTTACTTATGCTTTCCTTAACTGAATGAATAAAATGCATGAATAGTTTTAGGTTTCTAAAATGTTAAATTATCTTTGGATCCTTAAGGTAAACTCATCACAATTTTGAAGCATCTATAATATATTGTCCATCTATAATAATTGCCAATATTATGCTTAATATTTTTGAATATTTCCTGATGAGTGACTCCGGCCTTTAATTAAAGTCTGGTTTCTAGGTTCAAAAGTGTTCATTCATTTTGCTAGTTCTTCGAGAAGTTTGTGCATGGTAAGAATTGCTATTTTCTGGGGCTGGAGCACTGACTGCTTTTCCAAGGTCCTGAGTTCAATTCCCAGCAACTAACTACATGGTGGCTCACAACCAGCTGTAATGAGATCTGGTGCCCTCTTTTGGCCTGCAGGCATACATGGAGACTGAACACTGTGTACATAATAAAAAATAAATCTTTTTTAAAAAATTGCCATTTTCTTAAAAATTTGAAAACTCTACCAATAATACATGCCATCACCTCTGTTCTTATGATGTTTCTTATTTAAATGTGAAAATATTTTAAAGTGTTACATCAGAAATTCTGAATTATTGAGACTTTCCTCTAGTTCATTTCTAGGTTATCCATTATCCATTTTCAAGTATTTTACAAACAGCTTCCAAGTGTTTTGGCTTAATGTCCTAATGTATTATTTTAAAGTATCTTTATAGTTATATTCATTTCCTTATTCTATTTATGCCTCCTCTTTTTGCTTGATTAGTTACTGCATAGCAAACAATATCAGATTTTACACGGACCTCAGTTTTGAACTTTTTCATCATATTGGCTATTGTGTTTTTGTTTTCCCCTCTTAATTTTTTCCCTCTTGTGGCCTTTAGAAGCTTATTATATTTTATTCCTGACTTTTACATGGTAAATATTTACATCATTAATTTTCAGTCTTCCTTTGGGGCAGAGAGTCCCAACTAACTATATTTCTTAAGTCATTTGTTGTTATTCAATACTATAGAAGACATTTTTTCTTTTTAGTGATATATAGATAAATTTTTAAGATTTCAAACAAAAGTTCTTAAATTTTTTATTTTAACTTTAGGTTCATACAGAAAGGCATAAAGAAATCAAATATATTAACTACTAAGTTATGTTCAGATGACAGTTTTTTTGGTATTCAGTTTTTGTTTATGGACCAATGAATAAGTTTTCTATGTCTAATATGAAGTATGTGTTCTCAAACTATTGGGGCAAGGTTATTAGATTTTCTCCATGTCATCTTTTCTTTCAAGTTTTTTATTTGGTTGGTCTGCAAAATAATGCATTTCATTCTATCATATCAATACATATATATAATTATATATCGTTCATATGCTCCTCCTGCTGCCTTCCTTTCTTCTCATGAATAGTCCTGTTTTCATGTGTTATTTTTATACGGTTAAAACCAAACTACATCTCTTATTTAGTTATGAGTGAGTACTTACAGTGCTTGTCTTTCTGGGTCTGGGTTTCCCCCTTCAGTATGTTTTTTCTGGATTCATCCATTTGCCTGCAAATTTCAAGATGTCATTATTTTTTACTGCTGACTAGTACTCCATTGTGTAAATATACCACATTTTCTTTATCCATTCTTTGATTGAGGGGCATATAGGTTGTTTCCAGGTTCTGGCTATTATGAATAATGCTGCTATATACATAATTGAGCAAATGTCCTTGTGGTATGATTGAGTATGCTTTGGGTATATGACCAATAGTGGCATTGCTCAGCCTAGATATAGTGGGGGGGGCTTGGTTCTGCCTCAAAATAATATACTATATTTGGTGACTTCCCATGAGAAGCCTTACTCTTTCTGAGGAGTATATTGGTGGTGAAGGGGAGTAAGATAGAGGGTGTAGGAGGGGGGAAAGTGGGAACTGGGATTGCTATGTAAGATGAGAAAAGACTGTTTTTTTTAAAATAATTCATTAAAAACAAATTACACATGAGTGAAAATTGCATTGTTTACCTGTTTCCCATTACTTTTTCATTTTCCTTTTTAGTTCCCTTCTGACTTTCATGTTCTATATGTATACATGTGTAGGCATGTCTATATATAGAAAAAGAGGGAAAGTCTACAGAACATAAAATATGTAATATTCATCTTAATCTGGCTTATTATATTTAACAAGCTATGATTGATTTTTTTCATTTTATTTTATGTGTATGCATATTTTGCCTGTATTATGTTCATGCACCAAATATGTGCAGTGCCTGCAGAGGACTGAATGGGACATCAGGTCCCCTAGAACTGTTGATAACAGTAGTTATCAACATTTATAAAAATGGTTTTGACCTTCCATGTGGATGCTGGGAATTTAACCCAGTTCCTCTGGAAGAGCAGACAGTTCAGTTAAACACTGAGCCATCTCTTTAGCGTCTTAAACTAAGGTTTTAATTGGCATCTTTTATAACTTCTATGTCCCGCTTTGTCTTGTTAGTTGAGTTTTGTTAATATTGTCCAAGGTTTTTCTGTGCATCAGTTTGTGAACACACACATAGTTTGCAGCTATGCTATAGGTGTATTTCCTATAACTTTGATTATTAGGTCAGCTTGTGATTTATGATGAGCCCTCTTTCTTAATTCCAAATACTTTACTGACTTTTTGTATTGTTTTAATTGATACTAATAAACTTGTGGATTCTTATTTTAGAATATTGTTTGATTAATTTTTTCTGTGTTTTGCCATCTTATCATTCAATGTCCTTGCATTTTAAAGCCCTATATATAATTTGGTTCATTATCTTTTAATCCATCATGATATTTTGAATGTTTCTTTTTGTTGAATTTTGTTTATTTTTACTCATTTGTGTGTACATTACGGTATACATGTACAGGTCAGCCTTTGGGACTCAATTCTTTTACCTTATACAGACAAAGTCTTTGTTAATGTTTCTGCTGCACTGTGTAGTCCAGCCTAGCTGCCCATGAATTCTGGGCAGTTCTCTAGTCTTTTCTTCCTATTTCTCAGGAAGAGTTTTGAAATTACAGATGCATGCATACCACCCTGTGCAGCTTTTTAAGGTATATTTTGGGAATGGAACTCCTATTTTATATGAGTTCTGGGGATAAAACTCAGGTAATAAGGCCTGGTAAGCAAGCACTTTTTTTCACTGGGCTATTAGGCCAGCCCACATTTGAAGGAAGTTTCTACTTAATGTATAATTTCTGTTTGGCCTTTTATCTCTAGATTTGTTACTTTTTTGTTGCTTTCTGTTGAGTCTGTAAGTGGTTCACATGATTTTTTCCTTTATTACTTTGGAAGTTATATACTATTTTTTAGTGGTACTCTTGAAATTTTAACATGCATAGTTAATGTTAAATTTAATGAATGACAATTTACTTGTGAATGGCACGAATGTTTTAACATACTCAACTCCCCCCTTCCTTTTTCTTAGGTATTTTCCTCTGCTTGTGTTCTGCATTTTCAATCTTAAAATTGGACATCATGATTCCCTAATGTAAACAGCATTTCTTGGGTAAAATTCTGTGCTCATTAAGCCTTTTGTTAGATTTAGTTTAGTTTCTTGAGAAGCTAAGTTTATTATTTTTTAAATATTCTGTACTTGCAAATTTGCTTACACAGTAGAACTTATAGAAAACTAGCACAAATGATGTTTTTACTGCAGAACTTGCCTAGATTAGTAAACATTGGCCTCATTCAATGTTCCTATTTCCCACTTAGGAAAGGGAATGAATACCTGTACTGTAAATGAGTATCTTCTGCTCTTTGTTTAATGCCATATTTTCTGTATTTCTGTGCCTTATATTATAATTCCACTATTTAAAATAGTCCCCAACTATAGGTCCTGATGTGCTATTTAGTGTTTTTAGTATGAGAAGACTGTGGTATGCCTTGTAGATAAAATTATTATTTTATGTAAGTTTTCAGTCATGAATTATAGCTAAAGAATTACTTAATTTGTATCTAAGAATTTGTTGTTAATGAATCAACAATATGTATTAAACAATTGTTAAAACAGAAATACACATAAAATACATCAGTTGATGAAAATGTAACACATAAGAACCAAACCCTAGAATCTCTTTAGGAGCAATACTTCAGTGTTTGCTACTGGTATTTATGGCAGCTTGATAGACTATTACTACTTTAAATAGTGTACAACCACAAATCCTTTGGTAATTCCTTAGGAGTTTTATTTGGAAATTCTACTCTGTTTGGCTATATCATTTGTAAATTGTCTGAACTTTGACTGTGGGTCTTTCAAAGTTATTTTAGTCTTTGATGTTTGTAGGTTTACTATGATGCATCTAGATATGAGTAATTTTGTGCTGCTTAAATATCTGATTATGCTCATTAGTTACAGAATATTCACACATTCTCATTTTATATATCATTCACACACTTTTATTATCTTTTCCCCTAGGATTCCAGATTTTTAAACTTTTTATTCTTAAATTATTGTTATTTGTATAGGAGTGTTTTACCTGCATGTGTATCTGTATCCTACATACATGCCTTTTGTCTGTGGAAGCCAAAGAAGAACACTGAATCTCATGAAACTGGAGTTATAGGCAGTTGGAACTCCTTTATGAGTGCTAGGAATTGAACTTGGGTCATCTAGAAGAGCCAGCAGCGCTTTTACCCACAGATCCAGTTCTCTAGTCCAAGTACTCCAGATACTATAAAACCATCTTAGTCTACTTCTGTTGCTGTTCATCTTCTCCCTTGTAATTCAGATCTGTGTTCCAGGTAGCTCATTTTCTCCTCAGCTTTCTTCACTTTTCTGTTTTACTTGTAGTGGTTGGTTTTATTGTTCAACTTGACACTAGTTAGTCATCTGGGAAGAGAGAACACCTGTAGGCAGCTCCCTGAGGCATTTTCTTGATTAATGATTGATGTGGGAGGGCCCAGCCCACTGTTTGCTGTGCCTTCCCTGGGCACATTGCCCTAGGTGATAATAAGAAAGCAAGAGGAGCAAGCTAGGAAGCAATGTTACTCCATGCTCTCTGCTTTATTTCTGCCTCCACATTCTTGCTTTGGCTTCATATTGGTAAAGTTTCTTAGAGCCTTCCAGTAGTTTCATTTAGTCAACCACCTTGTCTCTGTAGTCTCCATGACTTTTGAAAGGTTACAACAAATGAGGTTGTTTATAGCAACAGTGCCATGACGATGATACCTTCCTCTCAAGACATCATTTCAGAAAGTTAATAATATGGACATGATTTATTACTGATGATACTAAATATCTAAAATGCAGTCTACCCAGTTTCTTTAGAATAGTTATTTTCCTTTGTAATTAATATTTTATTTTCTTGATTTTGGATGAAAGGAAGTTTAAAAGAAATAGTTTGTTCTCTTTCTGAAATTTTATGATTAGTTAACTTAAATTATAATATTATCTGATCATATTTTTTGATGATTTTTAATATCAAGTTTGTGGGTCTTTATGCTGAAAAAATGACTTTTTGACTAGCTGGCCTTAACCTATATTTTCAGAACACTTATTTAGCTTGAAGTTTGCTGCAAAAGAACTTAATAGGAATGCCAAGAAATGTGATAAAGAAGAAAAAGCTGAAAAGGCCAAGATAAAAAAGGTAGACTGCTTTTAATATTTTTAATTTTTTATTTAAATATTTTACCATAACAATGTACATTGATATTATTTATTTACTCTATTAAGAGATCTAACCAACATGATGTCTCTTGAAATGAATAACTCTGATTAAACAGTTATTTTGCTTTAACTTTTAAAATGCAGTCTCTTACATATAATCAAAATAGTTCCATGTGTATCTTAAGTGGAGGTTTAAGGATCATGAGTTAACATTTCAATAAATTAAAAGTTGCAGTAACGTTGGGCGGTGGTGGCACACACCTTTAATCCCAGCACTCAGGAGGCAGAGGCAGGTGGATCTTAGTGAGATCAAGACCAGCCTGGTCTACAAGAGCTAGTTCCAGGACAGGCTCCAAAGCTACAAGCCCTGTCTCAAAAATCCAAAGAGAGAAAGAGAGAGAGAGAGAGAGAGAGAGAGAGAGAGAGAGAGAGAGAGAGAGAGAGAGAGAAATTTTCAGTAACTTATCTCAGCATTCTTTCTTTGTCTAAAATAGTCTGTTTTAAGCTCAAAATAGCATCTTGAAATTCAGGATTGAGGTCTAGTGCCTTCTTGAAATCTTCCAAAGCTTTGTCAAAATATCCCAGCCTATAGCATATCAAGCCCCTGTTGTAATAAGGAACTTCAAAGTTGGGCAGGGTTTCTACAGCAGATGTGTAGTCATCCATGGCTTCATAAAAATCAATGCTAAAGTACTTGGCTTGTCCCCTGTTATTATGTGATGGCCAAATCCTCGGGGCTGTATTTGCTCCTGCAACTCTTGCACTGGCCAGTGAATGCCAGAGTACAGTGTCTGTGCCTAGAAAAACTTGCTGCTGGCTAAGTGAGCCTGGGCCAGGGCCAGGGTGGCTCTCTCAGTCCAGCAGGCCGGCCATGACTGCCTTGCTCGAGTGGAAGCGGAACCACCAATATTTTTACTTTTTAGTTTCAAGAGAAGTACAAATAGATACGGAAGGGTAGTTAATTGTATAGTGTCTCTTTAGATAACTCATCCTACATAGTTGATAATGCCTTCTTAAATGTTTTTTGTTATTTATATATGCAAATATTGATCACAAAATTTTGTAATTCTTGTGTTAATAAAGGCTGTCCTTAGCTAATTTCATTCTTCTTGAGAAGCTGGTATATAAAATAATATTTCTTCTTTCGGCTGATTTTAGTGCCTATACTTTCTAAGATGTTTATGTAAACATTGCACATAATCAATGTATACAGTGTTTTCATATTTACTAACAGGAGTCACAGGGCACTGCAGGTAGTTTCCCTAGGGATCTAGTAAAAGGATTCAAAGCAGACTCAGCAAAGAAACCTGTTCTACAGGGTAGTCTGTGAGGTTCAGGTTCAGAGTTCCTTTTTCAGTGGAGTCTCATTAGGAGAAACTAAATGTCTTTAGGTAGTCATAACACACATGAAACATTGCCTAACAGGGAAGCTCTGGAAACAGCATTCTGGAGGTTTTACTAGGTAATCAGTTACATTGGGACATTTTTACCTAGAATATGCCAGAATTCCAAATCTCTGGAAGTAAGTTAGTTGCTTGACACAAATACCAGTGGTTGCACAAACATTTCAGGGATAGTGAAACATTTTTATCAATATATATATTCATCATACATATGGATGGGTTCCACAGACATTTTCAAAGATGTTTATCATGTATTTTGACAGTATTCATGCCACCTCTTTCCTTTTATTTCCTCTCCAACTCCTGTACATTATCCTCAGATAATCTAGCTTCTACTTTAATGCCCTATATGCAGATTTTAATTGTGTGTCTATATAAGAGCTAGGATCTACAAATGAGGGAAAATAGGCTTACACTGAGTCTGACTTATTTCACTTACTATTATGCTCTTCAATACCATACATTTTGTTGTTGTTTTGTGAGACAGGGTTTCTCTGTGTAGCCTTAGCTGTCCTGGAACTCACTCTTTAGACCCTCGAACTCACAGAGATCCGCCTGCCTCTGCCTCCTGAGTGCTGAGATTAAAGGTATACACCGCTGTCCCACTGCCCGGATGTACAATTTCATTCTCCTCTGTGACAAAACTCCATTTTGTGTGTGTGGAATAGTTTTTGTCATCTGTTAATGGATACCTAACCTGATTCAATAACTTGGTGATTGTGTATACTGCTGAGGTAAAAATGGGTATGCACGTTAGTGTGTTATGTGTTGATTTAGAGTCATTTGAATATATCACCAGGGATAGAGTGGCTGGCTTCTATGTGAGATGTCTCCATGTTCATGTCCATAGTGACTCAATTTATATTCCTACCAGCAGTAGTATATAAGGGTTCCATTTTCTCCACATCCTATTATTAATGATGTTTGGTTAATGATAGCAATTCTAAGCAGCTAAGGTGGAAATCTTAGTTTTGTTTTAATTTTTATTTCCTTAGTGACTAAGGATGTTGAACATTTTTTCTTAATGATCTGCACCTTTTTAATTTATCTTTTGAAACCTGTTTGCTCATTTTATTATGCCATTTATTGCTTATACTATAAGCCTTTTTTAGAATTTCTAGATATTTTCCCTAAATCCAAGTTACTAAGGCAAGTACTAGATTTAGAATTAAAACTTTTGAAATAACATTTTTAAGCATTCTGTGTTAATTAGGTTGTGTGTATATGTATTTATATGCTATTCTTTTCATTGTTTGAGAATTCCATTTATACATATAATGTGTTTGGTTAAATCCACTCCCATTCCTTCCCCTTCAGTTCTCCCCATATCCCCTCCACTATTCCCTCTGAATTTCTTCTGCTTTCTCTTTAAACCCACAAAGTCTACTTGGAGATGCCCATATGTGCATTAAGTATAGGGCTGTCTATAGTGGGCCACATCCCTGAAGAAATCTCTCTTCTTTACCAGAAGCCATAAGTGGTGTATGGAGCAGCTGCTCAGCTAGATGTGGGAGATTTTCTTCCTTGATCTTGTGCAGGTGTTGCACGTGTAGGCAGTAGCATCTGTGAGTTCATGTGGCCCTGTTATATCAAGATGATTCTGTTTCACTGTACTCATTTGCTACCTCAGGCTCTTAGTCTTTCTGCCCACTCTTTCACAATGATCCTGGAGCCTTGGAGTGTGGGTGGGTGATATATATATATATATATCATTTAGGGCTGAGTACACCATGGTCTCATTATCTTCATACTGACTAGTTGTGTCCTTGTATTAATCACTGTTGCAGAATATTACTTTAACTTTATAAAAGTGTGTTACATTTGTTTATGCTGCATTTGTTTAACTAGGCAAAGGTGTGTTGCTGTTTTACCTTGCCAGCCAAAGGCACCTAATTAGTCCAATAAAAAGCTAAATGGCCAATAGCTGGGAAGTAGAGGGATAGGTGGGGTTGGCAGGCAGAGAGAATAAATAGAGGAGGGATCTAGGCTCCAGAGAGAATGAGGGAGAAAGACGGGGAAACACCTAGAGCCAGGCAGCCAGGCAGCTGCCAGCCAGCCAGTCATGGAGGAGAACATGCAGAATGAATGAAAGGTAAAAAGTCTCAAGGCAAAACATAGATTAAAAAAAAAACAGGCTAATTTAAGGTGGAAGAACTAGTGGAACAAGCACACGATACGACTGAGCATTCAATAACTAACAGTTCTCTGTGTTATGATTTGGGGGCTGGCAGTTTGAGGAAGCCTGCTACATACTGTCTTTTGAGAAAGAAAGCTTCCCTGAAGAAAGTTGGCAGTTGCACTGATCACTGACTATAAAGAAAAGTATCATTAGAATAAGTTTAACACTGTATCCATTTAGCAGAGTAATAGTAGTAGTTTCTCCATTTGGGACTTTAGGCTTACCCAGCTATCGGCTCCTGGCCCCATTAAAGGTGACAGGTGACAGGCATGAGTTCCACCTAGTGGAACAATCTTAAATCTAATCACAAACTGATTGCTTACTCTCATATCGTTCATACCACTATTGCACTGGCGGGCATCTCTCTGCCAGGCCACTCACTGATAGCTTGAAGGGCTCACAACTGGGTAAGACTATTAATTACTTAATTCCCTCCATAGCATGCATAGTACTTTTCTACTATGAAAGCTACCAGTGAGAATGAAACTTCTTCAAGCGACTCAAGTGTGTGGTATCTTCAGCAGTAAGGTCTTACCATCAAGGTCGGGAAAGTAATCAAGAGCAGTGACTATAGCTTGTAAATTTGCGGGGGTGGGGGTGGGGGAGGAGAGTATAAGACTCCATTGATGAATGGATAGAAAAGAGGTAACTCAAATCTGACTCTGAGTTCTTTAGCTTCATAGCCTGGGGTGTTTGGGAGAGGCATCCTTCTCCCCTCCCTGCACCCATTATAGGCCACTTGATTTAAACTGATTTTATATGTATTTTATATGATTTTATATGTATTTTAGGATGCTTCTGCAGTAGTAGGTTTCCATGTTTTTTTTTTTTTCAGCAAATGTCTTAGGATTACACTTCCCTATCACTGTTATGAAAGTAAGGACTGGAACCTGAAGAGGAGTTGATGCAGAGGCTATGGAGGGTGCTTCTTACTAAATTGCTCAACCTGCTTTCTTATAAAAGCCAGGGCCACTAACCCAGGGGTGGGCCGACCATCATCAATCACTAATTAAGGCTAGGTCAGCTGTACAGGCTGGCCCCACAGCCAGATCTTGTGGAGGCATTTTCTCAATCAAGGTTTCCTCCTCTCTGACGACTTGAGTTTGTGTCAAATTGACATAAATCTAGGCAGCATAACAAAGGCCTTTTGTGTTCTTTACCCACCCCCGTACTCCTTCCTGTTCCTTGCCCTGCTGTCCCCTTCCCTACTCCATCCTTCTTGCTCTATTTTTCCCTGTCCTTCATACCAACTGTATTCTATTACCCTTCTTAATAGCTCCCTTCTGTGGTCCCCTACTAGTTTCTTCAGTGAACACTCTAGTTTAAACAAATAACATCTAAAATTTCAAAACTGTCATTTATATATGAGATAGAACAGGTACCACTTGTCTTTCTGGGCCTTAGCTGCCTCATTCTAAATGATTATTTTCAGTTCCATCCATTTACCTGTAATTTTGTAATTTCATTTTTCTTTACAGATGAATAGTATTGCACATTTTCATTATATATTCTTTAGTTGGTGGGCATCTAGGCTGTTTACATTTCTTGACAATTATGACTAGGAAGCAATGAGCATGGATGAGTAAGTATCTCTGTAGTAGGATATTAATACTTTTGGAATATATCCAAGAATAGAATAGCTGTATCATATGGTAGATATATTGCTAACTTTTTGAAGAACCTCCACACTGGTTTCCAGAGTGGCTGTACCAGTTTGCACCCTCACCAATTAGTGAATGGCATCATTTGTTGTTATGGTTTTTGGTTTGTGTTTTGAACTGGGGTAAGATGAAGCCTCAAAGTACATTTAATTTGCATTTCCCTTATGGCTAAGGATATTGAACAATTAAAAGAATGATTCCTGGCCATTTTTTGTTTCTTCTTTTGAGACCCTATATATATAGCCCCATTCCCCATTTTTATTTTATTTTACTTTTATTGAAATTTTTTATATGTTCTTATGGTGTCTGCCAATTCCTCCCAGATTCTTCACATTCATCCATTTCCATGCCTTTCTCACACTCCTTAGACAACAAGCAGGCAAATTAAACAAAAAGAATTAAAAAAATAGGATGAGAAATATCTACACAATACAAACAATTAAAAAGACAAAATTAAAACTATGATATACAAGTAAAAGAAATGCCTAAAGTAACCGTGGGACAAAATGATCTACAAAACTAGGTCTATCAACTGTCAGTTTCTTGGCCCCCAGGCAATGCTGGATAAGGATTCCATCTCATGGACTGTGCCTTATGTCAAATCTGATAGTACTTTTATTTCCACAGCTCTTGTTCCACTATTGCACCAGCATATCTTGCAGAAAAAGTCACCATTGCAGATTGAAGGTTTGTAGTTGGATTGGAGTTTACCTTACTCCTATTGTAGTGTACAGCGTACCTTCCAGTTCCATGAACACTAGTCAGTAGGGGTGAAAGCTCTAGGTAGGGTCCTGCTCAAGTTCTTCATGTTCCATGTTGGTGCTGCTTTCAACAATAGAGCCTTACCATAAGTTTATGGAGAGCAACAAGTAGCTTTGGCAAGAGCCTGGGATGTTTGGAGGTTTCCAGTGGTCCCATTTGACAACTCAAATTAGATCTAACCCATTTCTGGAATGGGAGGTTTCATTTGGTGGGGAGGGATGTCTAGTTGGGGTTTTTTCTCCCCTGCTATCCAGTGATTCCATTTATATTTTCTCATGCATGTGTAGATTTTAAGAAGCTTGTAGAGCAGCAGATGTTCTTCCCATCAGATGACACTTAGTTTTAGCTGTCCACCCCTGTATTCCCTCCCTTACCCCTCTTCTTTTTAATGGGTTGGTTATACAAGAAAAGGTTTTTGTTGGAAGATACTATAATACATTTTCAGTCTGGTAAAATCAGCAATTTGTTGTAGTCACTCCATTGTGACAAAATACTGCACTATCATAATATATTTTAATGGTAGACATCATTTGATTCTTTTTTTAATTCTAAATGTCTCTATGTATTGAAAATAGATTTTTTTCATACATTATGTTCTGATTATAGTTCCCCAGCTCCTCTTAAATCTTTCCCAGCTCTCCACTAACCTTTCTTTCTCATTAAAGAACAAATAAGAGTCTTTAAAAAAATAGAATAGCATAAAAACAAACAACCCTGAATAGGACAAAACAAACAAATGTGCAGAAAACAAAAGAGCCAAAGAAAAAGCAGTAAGGGTTCTCTGGGCTCCAGGGCTCAGTTACAGTTGACTATACATCTATTTTTAATGTGTTACTTTAGATATTCAGATACTATAGAATTTTACACATCTTATTACTAAGCTTCTTTTGAATATTTTGTCCTTTCTTGAGAGAATTATAATGGAATAAAATGGAGAAAGAGATGGAAACATTTTGGAGGACTTTGAATTTAAAGTAAAGAGCAAGGATAAAGGAAAATGCGAGATGTGAATATGATCATAAGGCATGATATAATTGTTTGAAAATACATTGAGGCCAATCATTATATGTAATGAATATATGCCAATTACTATCCCTGAACTCACTGTGAAAATAATGATATTTTGTGTCAAATTTATTATAGGTTCAACCTTTCCTAAAATTCATGTTTAACAAGAAAACCCCCAGAGATTTTTGATCAAGTATTTTTGTATGCTGAGGATTTCAAAGTAAACCATGATTTTCTTAAGGAATCAAGTCCCAGGCAAGCACAATCATATTGATTGTATAAAATATTCTACCTTATACCATTCTTCAGTTTACCTTTTATTTTCATGTACTTTCTTGTCCTATACTCCATCCTTAGTTTTCTTTTCCTCATCCTTCCTTGTTTATGTTCCAACACATTGTTTATATTTTTACAATTAAAATGTATCAAAATAATTTTCCATGGACGTTTAAACATAGATTGTTTATACAAACCTATATTCCAAAAACATTTTGTGTATATTAAAAATGCAAACGCTTTCTATTTTTGTGTATGTAGTGTGCATATATGTAGGCATATATATTTGCTTGTGTGTGTTTGTGTGCTTGCACACATATATGTACAGGTTTGTGTATATGTGGAAGTACAAAATTGATGTCAGGAATCATCCTAGATCTCTCTTTCACTTTATTCATTAAGGTAGTGTCTTTCAGTCAAATATTGACATGAATGTGTTATAGCAGAAGTCAGCAAGCATACTGTGTAGTCTTCACTTTTGATTCATTTTGCACTCTTTTATAAAAGAAGTTTTATAAGAAAAGTTAGAGAAAAGAAAAAGAACACTGTAGTTGTTGATTTACCAAAGAGGCTGACACTTAATTGCCATTCGGAAATTAATTTTAGAGTGAGGACCTTGGAGCTATGATCAGACCTCAAGGGAGGAGAACATGAAAAAGGAGCAGTACAGTGCATTTAAAACAAGGCCTTAAAGGAAAAGAAAGCTTTCCTTTAAAATCCATAGAGAAATGTCCTCTAATGATTGAAAGCAGAAGAGAGGATGCCTTCATGGACAGGATGTTATGTGAGGGGATATTCAGAAAAGAGAGCTTTCAGAGAATTCCCCAAACAAATGGGAATGGATGTCTAAGTTCGACAAGAATAACATTTGATTTAGCATTATTGTGGGATAGCCTACATGGTAAGAATATTGCAGGAGCCAGGTACTGGGGGGAACTATAAATTTGGTGTAAAGAAGCTCAACACAACCACAGAGGAATTTCTTAACTCTCTGTGCCAGGGGGAGAGAGAGAGAGATTCATGGCCTGCTTTTTTTAGACTGTGAAAACTGGCCTCTTATGTGACCAATATCATAAAGGGCCAGGCATATGACCTAATAAGAACATGCAACATTAATTACTGCATATATTTTGTGCTATAGTTAAGAGTTGAGTAGTTGCTGGCAAGCTCATATTATTACTGCAGAACTGGGATGTCCCCTGAGTCTTGGAATAAAACAGTCTAAGTTTAGGGACTCATACCCTACCATATTTTCGCACACAAAAACTAGAAACAACAAGAAAGGTGAAGAGAATTTTTTTTTTTTTTTTTTTTTTTTTTACAAAACCAGAGGTCAGAGAAAGGATTGTATAAAAGGGAGCAAATTTGGTAAACTAACTGAGAAATGAATGGAAAATCAATTACCCTCAGTCCTTGTTAATGCTTTTGTTAAAATGGGCATGAAACTTGTGTCTTGCCTAGGTTGATATAAGGGTTAGGTGTGCAAACTGCTTCCTTCTTGGGCCATCTGAGGAAGAAATAACTATATCCCATTACACTTCATTTTATCTTTGTACTCAATCACTTATCTTTCATTTTCTAAAACTCATGATAGATGTTTGAGAAAGGAAATAGCTAACCAGATGGAATACTGTGAGTTTGCCTTTTAGTTTTCATTAGCTTTGTGCAGAAATGAATAAATAGTACCATCTGCTGCTCTCAGTTTTTCTTTTAGTTTTGTGGCCAGGTTTTGGCCCTAAGCAGCTCTTCAGGTCATTTTTAACAAAACAGTGATGAATAGGTTTTCTTTTTTAAAAATTATTTATTTTTTAATTTTTTTAAAAAGAAAAACGCTATCTTTTTTCATTTACATACCAATCCAAGTTCCTACTCCTTCCCCTCCTATTTTCTCTATCTTCCCCCCACACACACCTCCCTTCCACTCTTCAGAGAGGTTAAGGCACATTGCTTTGGGGAAGGTCTAAGGCCCTCCCTACTATATCTAGGTTGAGCAAGGTATCCATCCAAAGAGAATAGTTTCCCAAAAAGCCAGTACAAGCAGTAGAGATAAATCCTGGTGCCACTGCGAGTTGCCCCTAAGTCTACCCCAGCCATGCAACCGTAATGCACATTCAGAGGGACTAGTTTGGTCCTTTGTTTGTTGCTTCCCAATACGACTGGTGTTGGTGAGCTCCCATTAGCTCAGGTAGACTGTTTCAGTGGTTGTACCCATTGTGGTCTTGACCTCTTTGCTCATATTCTCATTCCTCCCACTCTTCAAATGGACTTTGGGGGCTCAGTCTTTGCCTCTGTTTCCATCAGTTGCTGGATGAAGGTTCTCTGGTAATATTTAAGATATTCATCAATCTGACTATAGGGCAAGACCAGTTCAGACACCCTCTCCTCTATTGCTTAGGATCCTAATTGGGATCA
>JAQHUG010000121.1:437512-449849 GCA_028555095.1 Dicrostonyx torquatus
GATAGATATGGATCTATTTTCATTCTTCTGCATGTTGATATCCAGTTATGCCAGCACCATTTGTTAAAGATGCTTTCATTCTTCCATTGTATAATTTTAGCTTCTTTATCAAAAGTCAGGTGTTCATATGTGTGTGGATTAATATTTGGGTCTTCAATTTGATTCCATTGGTCAATATCTCTGTTTGTATACCAGTACCAAGCTGTTTTCATTACTCTAGCTCTGTAATAGAACTTTATGTCAGGGATGGTGAGGCCTCTATAAGTTTCTTTATTAGAGGATTGTTTTGACTATCCTGGGTTTTTTTGTTTTTCCATATGAAGTTGATTATTGTTCTTTCAAAGTCTGTGAAGAACTGTGTTGGGATTTTCATAAGGATTGCACTGAATCTACAGATTGGTTTTGGTAGAATTGCCATTTGTATTATGTTTATGCTGCCTATCCAAGCGCATGAAAGATCTTTTATGTTTTCCAGTTTTGTGGAGTACAAGTTTTTGTAGTATGACCTAATGATTCTCTGAATTTCCTCAGTGTCTGTTATATCCTCCTTTTTATTTCTGATTTTGTTAATTTTAATTTTCTGTCTTTGCCTTTTGATTAGTTTGGATAAGGGTTTATCTATCTTTTTGATTTTTTTCAAAGAACCAGCACTTTGTCTCATTGATTCTTTGTATTGTTTTCTTTGTATCTATTTTGTTGTTCTGCCCTCAATTTGATTATTTCCTGTCATCTACTTTCCTGGGTGTATCTGCTTCTTTTTGTTCTAGAGCTTTCAGGTGAGCTGTTAAGTCAGTCACTAATGTGAGCTTTCTCCATTTTCTTTATATGGACACTTAGTGCTATGAACTTTCCTCTTAGCACTGCTTTCAGAGTGTCCCATAGGTTTGGGAACATTTTGCATTCATTTTTGTTGAATTCTAGGAAGTCTTTAATTTCTTTCTTTCTTTCTTCCTTGACCCAGGGGTGGTTCAATAGTTCACTCTTCACTTTCCATGCAATTTTAGGCTTTCTAAGAGTAGTGTTGTTGTTAAATTCTAACTTTAAACCATGTTGATCTGATAAGATACAGGGGTTACTCCATTTTTTTGTTCCTGTGGAGGTTTACTTCATTACTGAGTATGTGGTCAGTTTTAGATAAGGTTCCATGAGGTGCTGAGAAGGAGGTATTTTCTTTTATGTTTGGGTGGAATGTTTTATAGATGTCTGTTATGTCCATTTGATTCATTACGTCTGTTAGTTTTATTATGTCTCTATTAAGTTTCTGTCTGGTTGACCTGTCCATTGGCAAGAGTGAAGTGTTGAAGTCTCTTCCTATTAGCGTGTGGGGGTTTGATGTGTCATTTAAGCTTTAGTAATGTTTCTATTACATGTGTGTATACTCTTGTATTAGGGACATAGATATTCAGGATTGAGACTTCATCTTGATGGATTGTTCCTGTTATGAGTATAAAGTGTCCTTCTCCATCTCTTCAGATTCTGATTGAATTTAGTTTGACATCTATTTTGTTAGATATTAGGAAAGATACACCCACTTGTTTCTTGGTTCAATTTGATTGGAAACACTTTTCCCAAACCTTTACTTTGAGGTAATGTCTGTCTTTGAGGTTGAGGTGTGTTTCTTATATACAACAGAAGGTTGGATCCTCTTTTTGTATCTATTTTCGTAGCCTTTGTCTTTTTATAGGTGAATTGAGTCCATTGATATTAAGAGATATTAATGACCAGATTTTGTTAATTCCTGTTATCTTTTGCTAGTAATGTTTGTGTGTTTCCCTTCTTTGGGTTTTGTTGGTGGAAGATTATCTGTTGCCTGTGTTTTTGTGAGTGCAGTTAGCTTCCTTGAGTTGGGGTTTTCCTTCTAGAACTTTCTTTAGGCTGGGTTTTGGATTTGTATTGCTTAAATCTGGTTTTTTCATGGAATATCTTGCTTTTTCCATCAACGGTGATTGAAAGCTTTGCTGATTATAGTAGTCTGAGCTTGCATCCATGGTCGTTTAGTGTCTGAATCACATCTATCCAGGACCTTCTGGCTTTCATGGTTTCCATTGAGAAGTCAGGTATACTTCTGATAGGTCTATCTTTATATGTTACTTGACATTTTTTTCTTTGTAGCCCTTAATATTCTTTCTTCTGTATGTTTTGCGTTTTGATTATTATATGGCTAGGGGACTTTTTTTTTTTGGTCCAGTCTATTTGGTGTTCTGTAAGCTTCTTGTACCTTCATAGGACTATCCTTCTTTAGGTTAGGAAAGTTTTCTTCTATGATTCTGTTGAATATATTTTCTGTGCCTTTGAGCTGGAGTTCTTCCCCTTCTTCTATTCCTGTTATTCTTAGGTTTGGTCTTTTCATGGTGTCCCAGATTTCCTGGATGTTTTGTGTTAAGAATTTCTTGGATTTAATGTTTTCTATGACCAATGAATCTATTTCCTCTATAGTATCTTCAACACCTGAGATTCTTTCTTTTATTTCTTATATTCTGTTGGTTATACTTGTCTCTGTAGTTTCTGTTCATTTACCCAGATTTTGCATATCCAGAATTCCCTTGTTTTGTGTTTTCTTTATTGCCTCAATTTTAGTCTTCAATTCTTGAACTGTTTGCTTCACCCGTTTGATTCTTTTTTTCTTGATTTTCTTTGAGGGATTTATTAATTTCTTCTAATTTTTTGTTTGTCTTTTTCCCCATTTCTTTAAGGGAGGTTTTCATTTCCTCTTTAAATGTCTCCATCATCTTCATAAAGTTATGTTTAAAGTCGTTTTCTTCTGTTTCTTCTGGGTTAGGATAATCAAGTCTTCCTGTTGTATGACCAGTGGGTTCTGGTGTTATCGTGTTGCTTTTTAGGTTGTTGGATGAATTCTTGCATTGGTGCCTACCCATCTCTTTCTTCACATGAGACAGGCAGTGTCCTTGAGTCTTGGCCCAGTCGTTGCAGTGGCTGTCTGAGTCTTTGGGAATTGTTCTTGGTCTGCTCAGTACTGTGAATGTCTGTGTCTCAGGGAGTCACTGAGGTCTCTCTAAGCCTGCTCTCTTGATCTCT
The DNA here is from genome assembly GCA_028555095.1 of Dicrostonyx torquatus. Taxonomy (NCBI): domain Eukaryota; kingdom Metazoa; phylum Chordata; class Mammalia; order Rodentia; family Cricetidae; genus Dicrostonyx; species Dicrostonyx torquatus. The sequence goes on from JAQHUG010000121.1 coordinate 440,549, forward strand.
CCTGGTTCACTCTCTTGGTCCTCTCACTTGGTCTCCTCAGCATTGCAGTAAGCTCTTGGTCCCTTCAGTATTGTAGCAAGCTGTGTTTTAGAGTTCCACTGAAGTTGCAGCAATGAATAGGTTTTAAAAGTTGCTTGAATAAAAGTGTTATTGTTTGGTTATTTATTAATTTATTTATTATTAGCTTAACATGGAATGTTTCCTTATGGCATTTTCATACGTTTTAGTTTTGATTGTCTCCTCCCCCTGCTCCTCCATTGTCTCCCATTTCATGATGGACTCTCTTCTTACCCACGTCTCTCTAAGCCTCTTGTTATCTCCTTTATGGACACCATTCTGGTTTCCTGGTCTCTACCCATACTTAACTCAACCTGAAGACACATACTTAACTAATAGAAGCTAAAACGATATAAGATGTTTATCTGTCTCAGCTTTAATATATTTTCCTGTTCTAATTACACTTTGCAGCATTTGAATGTTTTAAGTTGTCTGAGAGGGAAAGAGTAGGACACAGGAGTAGCTGGATGAAGGGAGAATGTTCCAATATAGTATACATGTATGAAAATTTAAAATAAATTTTAAAGGGCTTTCAGAAATAAAATAATACAGACAGATGAAGGGAAAATTCTGGGCTAACATTTTCTCATCTTGCTCAAAATATAGATGGTGATTGCTAAAACAACAAACAATGAGTTGCCTTTGCTAGGGAAGTAGTAATGGAAACAGATACAGTGAGGAATTGAGGGACTGAGATATAGCTCAGTTGTTGAATATTTGCCTAGTATGTTTAAGACCCTAGGTTCAATCCCCAGTACTGCAAACAAACAAAGAAAATACTCAAAGAGCCATTAATTAGATATCCAAAGATAGCAGAATACTGGAACAAATTTTAATATATCCACATGACAGAATACTGTTTTATAAATAGAAAAAGACTGCAGATAACTAACTAATGGCATGGGTAGGCAAGCTCACAATTGAATAACAGTAGGAATACATAAGCCATTTTTTTAAATCTCTTCCAAGTACTAACTGCTGAGTGGATATTGTAGATCAGGTACTAATGCTAAAATATTTAGCAAGAGATATTCTCTGCAAGTATAAGGAAACAAAATAGTAAGTGAAACATATACCAAACATAATAAGTGCCTTAATGAAAATAAAATGGTGATCTAATGGGGTAACAGGGTGGACTTTCAGCTCAGTAGTTAAGGACAATCCTTTGAAAATAAATGCCTTTTAAAGTGAATGACCAAGAGGAACCAGCCCTGCAAAAACATGGGAGAAAACTATGTCCAGTAAAAGGACATAGTTAAACCTGAAGGGAAGGGTGAGCTATTTGTGCCAAGAAACTCACTGTGCTCTGGACCACAGTAAGGAGATGAAACTGGTTGTAGGCAGAATCCATCAGATAGGGTCTTCTAGGACTCTAGGTGTGCTTTATGCACTTACATTAGGTGTGCTGTAAGGGCCCTTGGAAGCTTTAAACCAAAGGACCCAATCATAATATACTGTTTAAAATGACTGCTATGGCTAGATACCCAGGGAGAAATGGCCAAAGGGTACAATGGTAGATACAAATAAACTAGCTGAGAGGTAGGGCAAGAGGGGCAGAAACTGAGAAGGCAGACAAAAAAAAAAAAGATGTGGTCTGATTTAGGATATGAGTGACATATGAGTTCAGGATATATTTTGCATGTAGACCAGTTGTGGACAAGTGAGCTAAAACATTAAGTAACAGTGACTCTGGCTTCTGGTTTGTACAAGAGCATAAGTTCTTTACTGAAATAAAAGAATAATGGAGCAGAACTAGATAATGTTTTGTGTATACAAAAAGCTCAAATCAAGTATTTAACTAGGGAGAATTGAGAAGTGGGTTAATTATAAACAATACGTTCATAAGCAAATACACAAGTCTGGAGCAGAAGGCAGAACTTTAGACAAGAGGACACATATCTTCATATTCTTTCTTACTCATAGCTCAACTTGATGTAACCAGGACTTCATTTCTCCTCCACTAAAATTGTTCTTACTAAAATTATTATTTTCTTCCTGCTGGTCATATTCAGCAGATAGTTTTGAATTCTATATTTTGCCTTGGGTTGTTTTCTATTTTTTTGTTTTTTTGTTTTGTCAAGTCAGGGTCTCTGTGTAACAACACTGGTTGTCCTAGAACTCACTCTGTAGATCAGGCTGGTCTTGAACTCAGAGGTCCACCTGCCTCTGCCTGGCAAAGATTTTGTTTTGTTTTTGTTTGTTTGTTAATTTGAGACACGGTTCTCTGTGTAACTTTGGCTGTCCTGGAACTCACTCTATAAACCAGGCTGGCCTTGAACTCAGAGATCCACCTGCCTCTGCCTGGCAAAGATTTTGTTTTGTTTTTGTTTGTTTGTTAATTTGAGACACGGTTCTCTGTGTAACTTTGGCTGTCCTGGAACTCACTCTATCGACCAAGCTGGCCTTGAACTCACAGAGATCTTCCTGCGTCTGCCTCCCATGTGCTGGGATTAAAAATACATGCCCCAACTACCCAGCTCTTTTGACATTTTAAATACTCCATTATTGCATATAAACCTTTATGGAGTTCTCTGATTGTATCCTTAGGATAGATTTTAGCAGTAAAACTGCTACATAAAAATATGCTTGATTTTTTTTTTTTACATCTTTCCAAATTATTAGATATGAAAAGACTTAAGAGAATCACCATGAAATGACAATGGGTCATTTCTTTAATCCATTTTTCTAATTTTCACTTCAGTGACATAATGCCCTCTTTTTTTGTAGACTTCGATCCCCCTTTCTTATTCTCAAATTTGACTGATGTTCTTGCTTTCTAGTTCATTAAGAAATATTTGATCACTATAGATAGTTTCTTCGGTTGCCATAGTCTGTCTTTTTCCTCCTTTAAAAATAGATGAACCGACTATGATTCTGAGAATTAAGAGTCTGCTCCTTTTCTCTGCTAAGGCCTGTTCCAGGTGTTACTCAGATAACACTGTTTTACATTATCAGTTTTCTCTTGTGTGCCAAATACATTGTGTTAGCACACAACCATATTTATTTAAATCTTTTGAAGCTTTTGTGTGAGAGCCTCTTCTGTCAGTACTCTTGTGGTTTTTGCTGTTGTTTGCATGAGGGTTTTTTGGGTGGGGAAGATGGTTTGCTTATTTATTTGGTTTTGTGACTAGGTAAACAATTGGCAACCAGTTTCTGTCATCAATACTTTTCTTGCTTTTTTTCATTACTTGCAAAACCCTTTCAAATAGCACCCTAATTTTTGTTAACTCTAATTCTTTCTACTTCAATTTTTGTTGTTTTTTGTTTTGTTGTTCATTTACACTTAGACCTCTACCTCAATAGAAACAGAGAATGTTTGTACTGCTCAGTCCAATCATTTCTCAATACACATTTTACTAGAACCATCAGTAGTATTTGTCAGTGTCCAGTACTCCTTCCTTCAAACACTTCTGTGCTTTGGCTTTTAAGAAACCACATTCACCACTGCCCATCCAAGTGCATTTTACTACTGTTGCTTTCTGTTGTGATTTCCAACCTATACTGACTCCAGAAGTGAGTTAATTTAGTCTTCTAGCTTCATTTGCATGGTGATAGATAATTCTAGCTTAGCCTGTATATCTGACCTGAACACTCTTGTTTTCAACTGTTTTATTCTTTCTACTTGGATGGTCAAACTTGAAACAGGGTTCCTTATTGGACATCCTCCAGTACAGCATTCCTGGTGTACCTGTAATTCCTGGTGTGCCTTTCAGACAAAGCAAAGTGAATTTTTAGCATGAAAGAAAACAAGATTCGAAACTGTATTCTATGTGTTTACTTTTGTTACAAACTATATAGTAATAAATGTGTTTATATATTAAGATCATTTGTACTAAAATAATAAAATAAAAATAGCATGGTGATATAACTAGGAACAATTTTAACTTTTAGTTTCTTTCTACTGTATTTTTTAGGCAAAGCCCCACTGTGTAGCTCTGGCTTGCCTGGATCTTGCTATGTACAAGGCTGGTCTCAAACTCAGAGTCAGCTTGCCTCTGCATCGCAAATGCTAGGATTAAAAGCATGTGCCATATCAAGCATATTCTAATTTCTTAAACTGTTAATGCGTGTGTATTTTCTAATCATTAGATGAGAATAAGATTGTAAGTTATTATTTAGCTATTCTAATAAACTGCCAAAAGGCTAATTAAAACTTCTTATATACTATAGTTAATTTTGTAGCATTTAATTTTTAAAAATAGCTGTACTTTTGCTCTTTGTCTTCACCAGTGTCTTGGTTTGCTATTTTTCTTCAACACTATTTTACTTCTGCTTAAAACAGGCCATTCAGAAAGGGAATACAGAGGTAGCAAGAATTCATGCTGAAAATGCAATCCGTCAGAAAAACCAGGCAATCAATTTCTTGAGAATGAGTGCTAGGGTTGATGCTGTGGCAGCCAGAGTTCAAACTGCAGTAACAATGGGCAAGGTAAGACTTAACTGACGTTTAATTAGAGTAAGAATACTTACAAAAATAGCAAATTTGAGTATTTCAAGCTATTATATGGTGTTAATAAATAAAAGATTTCATGGAAAATTAGACTTAGTAAGGAAAAAGATTTTGGCAGTGAACTTTTCAACTGTTTTATTTGCTGTCTACTAAGAAGTATCAATAATGTAAAATGAACAGTACCTAAACCTAGAAACATTATGTGATTTTACTGTTAAAGATAGTAATAGACAAGTTTCCTAAGTTGACATATAGATAATATATTTAAAATTTTATAAAATTTGCATGTTACTAAATCAGTTTTATATTGTAAATAGGTAACAAAATCCATGGCAGGTGTAGTTAAATCTATGGATGCTACATTGAGGAGTATGAACCTTGAAAAGGTAAAGACAAACAATTATCATTATTACTTGATGTTCAGATAGCATTTTTCGGGGTACATTTTTCTTATGACCATATCTTTATAGATTTCTGCCTTAATGGACAAATTTGAACATCAGTTTGAAACATTGGATGTTCAAACACAACAAATGGAAGATACAATGAGTAGCACTACAACCCTCACAACACCACAGGTAAGAATCATTTCTTTACTTAGAATAGTTTCTTTAAAATGACTTGTTCTGGCCATAGTGACACATGCTTGTAATGCAAACACTCAACTTCCTAGTGCATGGGAGCTGAAGCAAGATTTCTATGAAGTCAAGACTAACCTGTCTATGGAGTAAATTCCAGGTCAGCCTGAATTACATAGTGAGAACCTGTCTCAAAACAACAAATGACTTGCCTTCAGAATGCAATGGCTTTACGAATATAAATCTCTTACCTTATGTGAACACACTGTGTCTCAGATGAAGGGAGGAAAGGAGGTAGGCAGGCAGCTTGCTACTGCTCTGCCCTCAGATTGTGGGGAATGTTTTAGAGGATAATGTTACCTAGCACCTAGCATACTTTGGAATTCTGGTGATTTTATTGGATCACACATGTAGAATCTGGAGCCTGTTTCTACATGTTTGCTAATGCTCTTATCTTATTAATAACATTAAGCTTTAAAAGTACATAATATTTGGATAATATGATACTTTGCTACATGAATTGTTTAATGTTTAAATCAATGTCCACATATATATTCAAACATTGATATATTAATGTTCTAAAAATTGGAAAACCCTTTCTTGTAGTGTTTAAGAGTAAACAATACATTGCTATTACTATAGTTACTCCTTTGTACTATAACATACCAGAAATTCTTGCTCCAGCCTTACTGTTATTTAATACTAATTTATCCGCCTTTTCTGCAACCCAATATTATTCAGCCTCTGATAACCATTTTTCTAGCCTCAATTTGCATATATAATTGATATTATACAATACCTGACTTTCTCTGTCTAGCTTATTTCACTTATTATTTTGTATTCCACCCATGTTGGGACAAACAATAGAATTTTATTCTTTGGGTGGAATAAATAGTATTTTATGTGTAGTACATGGTCTTCTGCTGTTCATTGGTTAATAGGCACCAAAGTTGTTTCTATTTCATGGCTTTCGTGAATGTTCAATCAGTGTGAGAGTACCTATGTCTCTTTAAAATACTATTTTCATTTCCTTGGAATCTATAACTCATAGCGAAATTACTCAGTCAAATAGTAGTTTAAGATTTTGAGGAACCATTATTCTGTTTTCCAAGAAGACCATGGCAGTCTATATTCTACCAATAGTATATACAAGTCTCTTTTTTTTCTAAATTTTTTATAAAGGTACATTATATCACTTTGAGCTGATTTTATCACTAGTCAGATTTTAGAAACACAATTAATTGGAAATATGACCTGGATTATATAAACATATTTGAATTTTCATTCCTGTTCTGCTACTACTTTACTTTGAGAACTGGATTAAAATACCACCCCGAGGTTCTAAAATTGTAGCTCAGTAGGTAGAATGCATGTGTAGCATACATACTTTATCCACATTACTCTTTCATGGCTACTTATCTGTTATGAACAGTGTTTCTCATTTATGATTTTAAAACCTTAATTCTTCCTGAGAAAAATGGTATATGTGTCTTTTTGATTCTAGTGTATTTCACCTAACACAGTGATCTCCTTCCTATTAATTTTCCTAAAAATTACTATAAGTTTGTTCTTTTTGTGTTTGATTAGTCTCTATTGTGTATATTTACAACACATTTTCTTTGTTCATGCATCTGTTAATGGAAATAGAAGCTAATTCTATAACATAGCTATTGTGGATGGTGTTGAAATAAAATGATGTGCTAGTATTTATGTTGTGTGCTGATGTAAATTCCTTGTGGTATATACCCAGGAGTAGTATAACTGTGTTATATGCTAGCTGTAACTTTAGAGTTTTTAAGAACATCCATAATGGATGCAATAAGGACTATAACTAATTTATATCCTTACCAATGATGAATAATTGTCTTTTCTCGCAAATTCTGGCTATCATTTGTTGTTGTTTGATTTCTTTTTTCTGAAAATAGATTTTTTTTCATGCAATATATTCTGATCATGGTTTCTTCTTCCTCATCTCTTCCCAATTCCCTCCCACTCCCACGCCTCTCTCTTTCTCCCGCCCTCACCTTCTCTAAAAAACAGGCAAATAAAAAAGAGAACAAAACATAATAGAATAATACAAGCAAATGAACAGAGAGAAACAAAAAAGGCACACGAGAAGCACATATACACAGAGAGATACACACGCACACACACACAGACAACTCTCCAAGACCACAAAATCAGAAACCATAATATATAATCAAAAAAATTTCTAGACAAAACATTATGAGACAAAAACAATCTTCAGAAATACAAGTAAATTCATTTAGTGTTGGAGGATGTTTCTGTCCTGCCCAGTCCTGCAATAAACACACAGAAACTATATTTTTTACAATACTATTTGGCCTTATGCTTAAGCGTATTTCTGGCTGACTCTTATATCTAAAATTAACCCATTTCTATTCATTTTTGTATCGCCGCATCACTGTGGCTTACTGGCAAGGTTCTGATGTGTTTGTCTCCTGCAGATGGTTACATAGTGTCTCACTGACTCTGTCTTCTCTCTCTCTCTCTCTCTCTCTCTCTCTATATATATATATATATATATATATATATATATATATATATGTTCCAGCCTGGCTATATTCTGTTAACCCAATGGCCGAAAGCAGCTTCTTTATTAACCAATGGCAATAAAAAACATATTTACAGCATACATCACCTCCCTTTTTCTGTCTAAATAAAAGGGAAGGTTTTAAGTTTAACATAGAAAAATTACAAATAACAGGCGTGACTAGGACCAACTCTTTGGCACTGCTTGTTGGCTCTTCCCAGTCCAATATGGCAGAGGCTTATTCACTGCCTCTGAAACAATTCTCTCTGCCCCAGATCCAGGGTCAGGCCACAGTAGTTCTTTGTTGTAATTAAACAAGTTGTAGTACTTTGCTCACAAACCCCATTTAAATATTCTGTAGCCGGACCTCCCAAAAGAGTCAGCTTTTCTTGCAATTAGCATGAACAAGGAAGCCTTCTTAAAGAAGCCATGCAGCTTTTGCTGCTACTACTGAGTCAGGAAGCCTGCTCCTAAAAGAATCATGCCTCAGCTTGCTTCTCTAGCAAACAGAGTCCACCCAAGAAAATGCTACTGCCAAAATGCCATGCTTAACTCTGCTATGTTGTGTTTAGAATTCCTTTTAAACTTTCTCAGGTCTTATGTGGATATAGTCGACCATGTTGGCACGCCAATTTGTTGAGGGAGGCTGTTCGTTCATTCCTTGCAGCTCAGACCCAAAATAATCATACAGAAACCATATTATATACAATACTGTTTGGCCAATAGCTTAAGCATATTTCTGGCTAACTTATATCTTAAATTAACCCATTTCTATTAATCTGTGTATCGCCATGTGACTGTGGCTTACTGACAAGGTTCCAGTGTGGTGTCTGTCTCCTGTGGGTGGCTACATGGCACCTCACTGACTCTGCATTTTCTCTTTCTCTCTCTCTTTGCCTGGCTATATTCTGTTAAGCCATTGGCCAAAGAGCAGCTTCTTTATTAACTAATACGAGCAACACATATACAGAAGGGCTTCCCATACCAATTTAGTGTTGGCTGTCTACTGCTGGGAATGGGGCCTGTCCTCAAACATGGACTATATACCCAGTGAGACTCTGTTGGTAAAAACTAATTTTTCCTTTGCAAGCTATTGTCAGCTGAAGATAGTCTCTTGGTTAGGGATGGGAGATCATGTCTACTTTGTCCTCTCAGTGATGAATTCATATCTAACTGGGACTTTGTATAGGACCTGTCCATGCTGTAACAGCCTCTGTGAGATCATATGTGTGTCAGTTGTTGTATCTTGAAGGCACTGTTTCCTTGGTGTCCTCCCTCCCCTGTGACTCCCACAATCTTTCTGCCTCCTCTTCAATATATTCCTTGAGCCCTGAATGGAGAGGTTTGATGAAGACATCCTATTTAGGACTGTGTATTACAAGGCTTCTTACTCTCTGTACACTGTCCAGGTGTGAGTTCTTTATTTGTTCCCGTCCACTGCAAATAGAAGTTTCTCTGATGATGACTAAGACAGATATATTTGTATAGCAGAATGTCATTAGTTGTTGCAAGGGGCCTTGTAACATGAGGTGCCTGCTCATTGGGGTTTCTGTCCCGCCCAGTACCCCACAGCCAGCAAGCCCCAAAGAAAATCACACAGAGAGTCTACATTAGGTTATTAACTGATTGGCCAATTATCTCAGTCTTCTTACTAGCTTTTGT
>JAQHUG010000121.1:476377-495339 GCA_028555095.1 Dicrostonyx torquatus
AGTAAGGTTAAACATTTATTAGGTGGATTATGGAGGGGAAAGGGAAGAAGAGGGGAGAGAGAGAAAAAGAGAAAGAAGGAGAGAGAGAGAAAGAAGAAGAGAACAGAAGAAGCACACCTGCTTCTTCCAAGAGTGGAAGACAGAGTGAATCTGCGAACTACAGGCAGGCTTGCATGCATACAAGGAGTGGGCGTGGCTTTCCCTTAAAGGGACAGAATCCATTGCACACAGACTTCTTTAAAGGTTTCATTTATATCTTCTTTAAGGACCTTGAACATATTCATAATAGCTATTTTGAAGTTCTTGTCTTCTGTTTGCATTTCTTAGGGCCTGCTGTAGTTATGTGTTAATTAATTACTATGCTTTTATATAAGTGCCTATGCATCTGCAATTGGAATGACTGGAATTCTAGGTTTGATATTTGATCCCAGTTGGGTGGGTGTTTCATTCCTTGGTTTCTATTTCTGTCTCTGGATCTTAGGGAAGTGTGGTGTCTCTGTATTGCCTGGATGGGAGTGCTTCTGCAGATTGGTGGGTTGTAGAGAGGAATAGATGTGGACCGGGAGAAAAGGCTGAGGGAGGCTTCATAAAAGAGCTAAGGGAATCCTGCCTCACACCTAGTGATGTGCTTCACAGGGAGCTGGAAGTGTGGGGGGAAGAGGGTTACAGTAAAGCTTAGAATTATCTAGAGAGGTAGTGATGAAAGGAGAAGGAGTGCCCTGGGTCTGAACCAGGTGTTGTAGTCTACAGTGAATTAAGCTGAGGAAGGAGAGACACCTGGAATCAAGCTGTTTCTTACAGGACTGAGGGTGGGAATGGAGAGATCATAATGGAAGACAGGAAGGATAATGTGGTTTACCTACCTGAGTTCCTGCCAGGAGTGGCTACTGGGGATTCTGTATAGAAAGTGTTTTAAAGATTGGGGGCCTTACAGGAAAGAAAGGGATGGACTACAAGTGGATTTGAGAGGGTCATCAGGAAGAAAGAAAGATGGGTCTGCTGCAAGGTTAGGTGGAGCACCCAGGGAAGGAAGACAGGGAGGACAAGACCCTGTGAGCAGTCTGTTACAGGGCTGGAGATATGCCTGGGGAAATTGCAATGTTGGACAGGAAGGAAAGTGAAGATGGCCCGCCTGTATTTGTTTTCTTTATGATAGTCATTCTCATGCAGTTAGTGCATTTTTGACCATTTGTACTTCTTATTTTGACTGGTTATGGTTTTAAGTTTATATTAATTACCTGTTTGAAACACAGCTGGCAAAAATTCATCTTCAGGTTATCTTTACTATTTCCTCCTTCAGAAACGGCATGTCTATTCCTATTACTGGGAGTTCCTTATATTTTCCTTAACTTTTTCAGTTTCAAGATTCACAAGATTCAAGATTAAGGTGATTAATTCATTCTGATTTTATTTTTATGTAGGATGAGAAATAGGAATCTAGTTTCATTCTTTTAAATGTGAATATCCAGCTTTCCCAGATTTCTCAGCAAAATTTATTGAAATATCTTTTAATTTATGATTTTGGACTCTAGACAATCAGATGACTTAAGTGGTGTTTTTTTTTAATTTCCTTTATTCTTTTGTTTCCTCTTCTTCAGACTTTTCATTCTTTTTCAGCCTCCTTTCAGGAGCCCCTCCTCCCAACCCACCTCCATTCCCTGAAGGGAGGCTTTTGGTGTAGACCCAGGATCCGCCTAGCCCTTCCATCCCTTTCTCCTCAGACTTACCCTTAGTCCTGCTGCCTCCCACCCCACTTCCATTCCCTTGAGACTCTACCTATAGGACCCACGGTCCACTTAGCTCTTTCCCACTGTCTCTTCCAGCCTTACCTTATATTCCATCTCCATTCCTTCATGTCACCTGCCAAACCACAAGCACACTCTCTACTCAGGCACACAGGGCTGAAACACAGGCAATTTTTATTATCCTCTTCTGGTCTCTCTAGAATTATTGTTCATCCTAAAGCAGCCTGCAGAGACCCTCTCACACCTAGCTTCACTCCCTAAGAGCAACGCTTCTTCATGAGGACCCTGATTCCGCTAGCTCCTTCCAGATACTCTTCTCAGCCTTTTCTTCTAGCCTGCCTTCATTCCTTTGAATTACCCTCTGACCCATAAAACTGTTCTTTTCTATCAGGAACCCCAAATTCACCGTACATGCCTGGGACATAAAGTAGGAAATAGCAACCAAATAACAGAACATCCACACAACAAAGAGGAGACCAGTTAGCTACACCAAGATACATTTCAAATATCATAACTCTAGATGCCTAGATCCTAGTGCATATCATAAATATGAACAGTAAGACAATATGTCTCTTCCAGAAGCGAGCAACCCTATTGCAATAGGCCCTGCGAAAAGCCATTTAGTTGAAGCACAGGCAAGGACTTCAAAATCACAACAACGAATATATTCAAGGATCTTAGAGAGAGTTTGAATAAATGCCTTTATGAAAACACAAATAGTTGAATGAAAAAAAATTTAAGACACGAAAGTGCAATTTAACAAAGAAATAGAAACACTAAAGAAACCAAAACTGAAATAAAACCCAGAGTGGAAATTTAAAAATGTAGAATGTAAAACAAAAATCTCAGAGGAAAGCCTCACCAACATATTACAAGACATATCAAACAGAATTTCAGTTATTAAAGACTGTAAACAGGCACAACAAAACACTACTAAACAAAGCTACTCCGTGGAAAGAAAAACATTTTATTGGGGTAGACTGCCATGCTGTATCAAGTAGCACAGTACAGCACTCAGCCACAAAAGCTTATTGGGTTTTATATGGGTAGATAACAGGGGAAACAATTTAAGGGCCAGAACAGCCAGGTGGTGAGCATGGGAACTTTTCTGGAAAGATGAGGCCCTAACAATTGCAGTCAGGAAAGATCAGCCAACTTTTAAAGGCTTCTGAGATATATTTAAGGTTTCTGTTTCCTAGCAAAATGTAGGCCACATGAAGGTCCAACCTTCATCTTAAAACATTATCCCCATTTGGGGCTAGTTTTGTGACCTAACAAAGATTAAAAAAAAAAAAGTAGAAGAAATGGATACTTCAGTTAAAGTGGTAAATCATTTCTGTTGGTCTGTGTGCTGCGCTGTTTTGTTAATATGGATGTTTGATACACTTTGAAATCAGGTGCTTTTTCTAGTCAGGGTCTTGTGTACATCTAAATTTCCCATTTAGTATATATTGACCATAGATTAATATAGCCTTTGTTATGTTGGTATATATTCCTTTTATTCCTAGTATCTGTAGAATTTTTGTCATGAAGTGATGTTGAACTTTGCCAAGGCATTTTGTGCATCTGTTTAGGTTATCAAGTGATTTCTAGTCCTTAATTTGTATGTTATATTACATTTGTTGATTTGTTGTATATGTTGAGCTATTCTTGATATCTCTGGAATGAAACTCAATTAAGTATACAGTCTTTTTAATATATCACTTAATTTCAGGAGCCATTGGTGACCAGCCATATTTAGCTTTCTGAATATGTGTCCGTAATAGATTCTTACTCACCCGAGAGATTCCTTAAGACTTTTCATCCTGGGGTAGCTAATGTCTAGGCCACAAGTTGACCCCGAAGTCCACAGAAAGTGGGAGAAGCAAACAGAGCGCAGAAATCTATACTGGATAGGAAGAACTCAGGGAACCTGGTACTTTACTTGTATGTCTCAGTGCTTCATATCCTGCTCAGGGACTAACTATCCTGTGAAAGATAAAAGAGGAAATACAGGAATTCACTGGACTTGCCCTCAGAGCTCTGTCTCCTGTTTGTCAGTAAATAACACAGTGGGGAAGCAGCTCCCAAGTCCCTCCACCATGGACTCAGGCCTATCAGTGTCTACTGTGACCTTAACTTGAAGGAATTTATACCAGTAAAGGTGGCTCTGAAGCCACCATAGGCCATGTTTTCTACTGCCTCAATGTGATGCATAGAGTATTTGTAGGATTCATGAATTGTGATAGTCCTTTGTTTTCAGGTCTTCCTAGAATAGTTCAGTCTTAAACAGTAGCCCTTTATATAATTTTTGGAGAGGCCTCCTTACTGTTTTTCACAGTACCTGTGCTAATTTACATTCTCACTAACACTTATTCTAGGCGTCCATTTCTTCAACCACAACAGCATTTGAATTCCTTTTTTTATATAAGCCATCCTTACTGGGTTGTGATGATACCTCATTCTGATTTTGATTTGCTTTTACCCTGGTTGGTGACATTGAGCATTTTTCAAATGTCTATTAAAGATCTCTATGTCTTCTATTGAGGCATGCATATTTAGATCTGTTGCCCATTTTATTTGGTCTATTTGGTATTATTTGTTGTGTTTTTTTGTAGCTCCTGGTATATTCTAGTATGGATAAGCATCTAACAAATGTTTTCTACTAGTCTCATGTTTCTTCTCTCTGACAGTTGTTTCCTGTACAGATGTTTTCAGTATGATGAAAAGTATTTCCCCTGTGTTTTCAAGTACTCTCAGAGCTTCATGTCTTATGATTTTGTTCCACTTTGAGTTGACTTTCATACAGCATGAAAGGAGGCCAAGGTTCTGTATTTTGAATGCAGCTTTCTTAGCATCATGGTTTGAAGTGACTGCTATTTCTCCAGTGCCTTTGTCAAAAAAATCTTTTTAATGTAGTAGTTGCTTAAGTTTATTTCTATATGCCTTTTCAGTTCCATTGATCTTGGTGTCTTTCTTTTTGGCCAGTACCTTAATGCTACTTTAGTTACTAGGTTTCAGTTGTATGTCTTGGAAGATGCTATTATCCTTCCAGCTTTGATCTTTTTTGTCTCACTTCTTTGACTATATACATTGGTTTGCATATTCATATAGATTTCAGGCTCCTCTGCCTGGTTCTATGAATACAGCCATTACAATTTTGATGAGGATTGTTATACAATGCCTATGCCTCTTCCTCTATGTAAAATCCTTCCCCATCTTTTTTTAAAACTATTTTAAATATAAAATTTATAGCATTGCAAATAAATCATCCAGCAATTTTTTTTTAAGTTTCCCTGTGCCTAGGGAGATGGCTCCATGGATAAAAGCACCTGTCATGCAAGCACAAGGACTTGAGTTCAAGTCTCTGTACCAGTGTAAAAAGTTAGACATGGCGGAACATTGTGTAACCCCAGTGTTGCAGTAGACAGAGACAGGAAAGATGCCTGGGGCTTACTGACCTCCAGTCTAAGTCCAGGTTCGATGAGAAGCCCTGTGTCCAGTGAAGAAGGTGGGGAGACATACCACAGAGCACCTGATGGCCTCTTCTGCCCTCACACTTGTATGCAACTACACATGTCCCCACAAAGCATAGGTACACATTTACACAGGCAACACAAATGCTTTTCTTCTTTTGTCTCCTCCCTACCCTCTCCTAGAACTAATGTGTTTCTTATCAACAGCTCAATAGTATATACAATAATATGAGCACTTCTTGGACAGAGTGTTACACCTAGCCTGTTAGGTGCCTTGAGGAAGGAGAGAGACAACACCTATGGGATCCAAAGATTTTATTGAATCTCCACATAAGTAGGTCACTGATCAATCATGGCTGCACGACAAAGACTCAAGAGCCTTGTTTCTCCTGAAAGCCCCAAGCCTGGGCAAAAGTGAGGTTTATAAGCACAAAAATCACAAACATTTGGTGCCAGGTTATGGTTACAATTTCCACCAATCTGGAATTAGAGACAAGGGAAGCCCTTGAGTGTCCCATCATTGTCAACCAATATACAATGCAAGCCTTTCAGTTCAACCAATCATTTGTTCCTTTTGTGTTAGGAACAGCCTTAAAGAATTAAAGATGCATAATGATGATTTCTGTGCTTTAGGGAAGAGATTGATCAGCCATTGGAAAGTTCTTAGCTCCACTAGGGCTTGGGAACCAGAACTTTACTTCACCCTGCAGGTAAAATGTAATCTGAAGTAAAATGGCAGTACTCAGATCAAAGTGCTTTTGTCTGCTCCCTTCAATAGCTGGGTAAATTGAAATATACATACCCTGTAATCCAGGAGTTCCACCTCCAAGTTCATGCACCCAGAATTTCCTGGGTTGTGAACAAAGATACACACACACACACACACACACACACACACGAATATTTAACCATTGCCTGTGATAGAAATTAATAAAAAAACTAAATGTCCAGAAATTGAGTACATTTGCTAAATTTAATATATCTAGATATTGCAAGTGTTCAGCAAAGAATTATATTGAATGAACTAAATATATAGATAGCAAAATTTTTAATCTTAAAAGATTAAGGAAGGTAAGCTGTAGAATAGTACAATATAATATTTAAGTTTCACGACACAGTAATACTTTAGATATGGAATTTTTAAAAAGACAGGGCTTGTTTTTGTATTTTATTATTTTCTGAAATGTTTCTACATTTGGAAACATTTCTGATGTAGTTAAAAGAACAAGAGAAAAGAAGGTCCCAACAGGAATATTTATCTTTTGCTTTAAACTGTGACTACATTTTAGAATTTCTTCTTGCATGTTCAAAATATTTTTAATAACTGTGTTAAAATGAGAAGCATACTGTGTTTCTTGAGAACTCCTCTACCACAGTAAATGTTTCACTATAGGACTGGCTTTGATGGTGTGTACTTGTAAGCCCAGCACTTGGAAGCTGGAAACTAGTGAGCTTCAACTTTCAGGAATTACAGACCACCCTAAATTACATAGTGAAATCCTTACCTCAAGAAAGCAACAGCAGCAACAAAATAACCAGAAATCTGTATGGGATTAGCTCTACTATCTCTATTAGACATCAAAAACCAATGATGCTCAATTTCCCTGTTTCTAGTTCTATTGTCTATATATAGCATACATAGATCTCATATCATTTAAATTGCCTCTTGATTACATGTTATGTCTAGCACAATGTAAGTGCTAAATAAACAGCTTTCTGAGTTGTAGAAATGATAACAGGGTGAAAAGTCAGTTTTACTCAGAATGTTTTTGCTCTGCAATTAAGCCCATAATTGAACCCTCATAGGGTTCTGTGCCATAGGTACAGACTTTAGGTATATTTTGTCTACTGATATTTCTTTCTGAAAAGTCATTTTAATGTCGTATTTGTATTTTTGCAGAATAATAAATCTAAGCTAAATTTAAATCTATTGCACATAACTAAAATGGATTATTATGGGGATTTCTAAGTTAGATCACTCCCTTAGAGTGTTACATTACTCAGATGTGAATTACATGTGAATCTGTCTGCCAGTATTGTTCAGACAACTTAAGTTAAAATGCTTAACGTTCAGAATGTGGCTCTTTGAAATGATTTTGCGCCCTCTTGTGGCAGGAAAAGTATTTTTTAAAGGTTTGTTTTAAAAGTTTTACAGGATAGTGAGCTGAGCTTTTTTCCAAAAAAATTGTTAATTTTACCTTTAATTATGTTGGGGGGTGTGTACTAGTGTGTACGTGTGTCTGTGGAAGACAGAGGCGTTATACCCCCACAAGTTTGGAAATTAAAGGCAGATGTGAACCTCTGAACATGGCTACTAGAAACTGCTGAGCCATCTCTGTAGCCCCTATTTTAAAAATTGTAGAGCAGTTTCCAAAGCCAAACCACATACACCCAAAATACACCCAAAAGGTAATAATACAATAATATGTATTGATTTTTTTTTATTTCAGAACCAAGTGGATATGCTGCTTCAAGAAATGGCAGATGAAGCTGGGTAAGGTGTTAGTCTAGTGTTTTTGAATAATATTGATTTAATAGAGGTTCTAAAATTTGATGAAACACAGAGTATGGCTAAGTGTTTCTGCAGAGCATAGCACTAGTAAGCACTACTATGGATTGAAAATTTTGTCTTTAAAACCTTCCTGTAGCAGTAAACAAACAAACAAATACCTTTCACTGGGATGATGTGAACTTGGGCAGTTGCATTAAATTTTTTAAACCCCAGCTGTATAGTTGGTTGAAATTCTTGGTTCCTCGAGGCCCTCTGAATCAACTGAACAGGGCCTGTATAACCTCACAGAGACTGAAACAGCAAGGACACAATCTACACGGGTCTCCAACAGGTCCTCTGTGTATATATTATAGTTTTCGGATAAATATTTTTATGGGACTCTTGGGTGTGTAAACGAACAGGCCTCTGATCTTTGCACCTTAGGGTTCTTTTCCTTCTGTTGGAAGCCTATTCTTTTCTAATGAGAGACAGAAAAGAAAGGGACACAGAGGAGAGGGGAGGTGGGAAGGAGAGAGGAAATGGGAGGAGTGGACCGTGGGGAAACAACAAAGTATATTGTATGAGAAAAATCTATTTTCAATAAGTGAAAAGTTATACTTAACATTTAAAGCATAAAAAACTACATCTAAAATAAATAAAATGAAAAAATCATTAAAAATTTTAATCCAAAGAAGAAAGAAATTCCTGCTTCCTACTAAGAGAATTCAGGAACTGAATACTAAAATGGAAATAAAATAAAAATACTAGATCTGGGTGTTAAGGCTACATTTATCTTTGAATTTTTTGACAGTTTATTAATTTGCCTTCACAGTGAAGGAGACAAATAATATCCAGAAAATAGAGTACAACAGATGATGATTATTTTGCTTTTTTGTTTAGATCATGTCTCAGTCTTTAGTCAGCTTTTCTATTCCAATATTGTACCACCTTTATGGATCACTATTTGAACTCAAGAAAAATACTTTAAAATCATCAGTCAAGCATCTAAAATTGTTCTGAAGACATTCAAGTTCTATTTATATGTAAACATAATTTTTATTTAAAGTGATAAAAGGATATAGTAGCCAAGTTTGTAGTACCTATTTGATTATTATAAAATGTCTATATTAACATTCATTTGATTTGATTATTTGTAAATTCATCTTTAGCCTTGATCTCAATATGGAGCTCCCACAGGGTCAGACAGGCTCTGTTGGTGCAAGTGTTGCTTCTACGGAGCAGGTAGAGGTTGAATTTTTTATTCATATACTTATTCATATTTAAATTAAAAATTTGGGAAATGTATAATTTATAAAATATGTATATATTTGTACACAAGGAAATATATATTCACCTTTTATAAAGAGTATTTTTCTACTATGACACATCATTAAAATGAACGAAACCTGAGCAGCCAGTAACTGTGTAATAGTGAGCATTTTCAATTTGCATGCACATTTCATTTTTTAGATTGTTTTGGTAACATTTATAGCTGCTGTTCTAAGTTCTTAAGTTTCTTTTTAGCTATTTAAGAAAACTAAATTCCTAATGTTTATATAAATTCTATAAACAAGATTTTAAATTTTATTTAAAATGTTAAGGGGGTTAAAAGTTTTAATGTTTCATATTTGTTACCGCCTTTGATGATTTGTAAATTTGGCTTTCTCTAGGATGAACTGTCACAGAGGCTTGCTCGTCTTCGGGATCAAGTGTAACTTAAATAACTGGTGCTTCTGTTTCCTCCACGTGTGTCTGAAACGGCCTCTGTGTTTGTATATATAAAGTTTCACTCTAGTTAGAAAAACACCATACATGCCCGAATGTTTGAACATTATTTATATATGATGCTTTATTTTGCCTTGTGTAATTTGCAATGCATTAAGAAATTCCAGGGAATTTCCACATTGGCAGATTATACAGTTTGGGATATTATGTATAAATGTGTAAGGGACATATTTTTGTAGATGTCTTTGACAAAGCTAGCATTAATTTTCTTTATATTATACATCTTCCTCAAATATTAGAGAAAACATCTAGCACCAAAGTACTACTAACGAAAGTAATTTTGTCAGAATAAAGGCTTTGGGTTTTTTTTTTTATTGAAAGGAATTTTCAGTCATTGTGATGAAATGTGATTTTGTAAAAATAAAAACAAGGCAAGCATGTTTATTTAAAGTTTGCATAGCCCCAAGCATCACAAAATAGGCTGTATCATTTTCTATAGGACTTTTAAAAATTATTCTTATTTTGTATGTGGTTGTTTTGCTTGCATGTATAACTGTAATACTTCTGTGCCTGGTACCCACAGAGGCCAGAAGAGAACATTGAATCTCCTGGAGTTATAGACAGTTGTGAGCCAACATGTGGAAGCTGGGAACTGAACCCAGCCCTTCCAGAAGAATAGCCAGTATTCTTAACTCTTGGGCCATTTTGTTTAGCTTTGTTGTAGGGTTGTTTTTTAAAGTCAGTGTGGGAATATGTAACACAAAGTAGTCTCAGACTCAGTGATCCTTAAGCGGTGGTCTCTTGGCATATGCTATCACACCCAGCTCATTTGCTATGATTCATGGGTTTTTTTCACTATGTGCATTAGTTATTTTTCTATTACTTTGATAAAAATACCATCTCCAAAAACGACTTACAGAAGAAAGGAGTTATTTTGGTTTATGATTCCAGAGGGATGAGGGTTCATCATAGTGAGGAAGCATGGCAGCAGGAACAGGAAGCTGAGCTGCCTCATCTTCAGTGGTAAATGTGAAGCAGAGAAAACAGACTAGAATTGGGACAGGGCTATAAGCTCTCAAAACCCACCGCAGTGGCATATTTTGTTCAGCAAATTCTCAAATTCACATAACTTCCCCAAACCTCACCACTAACTGAGAAACAAATATTCAGATGCATGGACCTGTGGACAAGATTTCTCATTCAAACCACCACAGTCCTCTCCCTGGCTCCCATAGGCTTGCAGCCATATCATAATGTAAAGTGTGTTATTTCAACTTTGAAAGGTGACCATAGTCTTTCTCAGTATGAACACTGTTTCAAATTTCAAAGTCCAACATCTCTTGAGAGACTAAAAGCAATCCCTTAGCTGTAGCCACATATAAATCTAAAAGCAAATAACAGACTTCTAACATTCAACGGCACAAAATAAACATCATTTTAAAAGGGAAGAATGGGAGCATAGTGAGGAAATACTGGACTGCAGAAAGACTGAAGCCTAGTAGGGCATACAAGCAAAACCTGTAGCTCCATGCCTGATGTCTGGATCTATAGGAAGTTAAGGCTTACCAGGCTAAAAGGAACCAACCCGGAGTCTGCCTGGTGCTGTCAGAGGTCCTGATCATGCCTGGCCAATGAGGGGCAGCCCCATATTGTCAATGGATCAGAATGCCTGGGTGCTAGGAGGGTATATATGGTTCTCCCATCGCTAAATAAACATGTCTGCTGTGTCCCTTTCACCGGACTCCTCGAGTCTGTGTTTTTGACATTGAGCTTTCTCGCCCTCTTCCCTGAGGAAGACATTAGGGATCAGCTACATGGAACTTTACTTTCAAAGACTTAGATGGCTTAACCTCCGAGCTGTGCTGCCTACAACGACAGTGCATTCTAGTACCAATTTCTATATTAATTATTTTCCCGTTCTTTGATTAAGCACCATGGCCAGCAGCAACTTATAAAGAGTTTATTTTGGCTTACTGTTTCAGAGAGATAAGAAAGAGTCCATCAAGGGAGGGGGAGGCTTGGGAGCAAGAGCAGGAAGCTGAGAGATCACATCTTCCATGAGAAACATGAAGGAGACCCAGCAAAATGGAAGTGGGGCTAGACTATACACTCTCAATGCCTGTCCCTGGTAACATAATTCTTCCAGCAAACTTGTACAGTGACCTGTACCATAACCTTTCAAAACAGCACCACCAACTGGTGATCACAGTTTCAAATACGTGTGCTTATGGGGGACCTTTCTCATTCAAACCACCACATTATGTAAGAAGAAACATAGTAAATGTTTACTTTGTTTTTGTCAGCTGTTAAGTTTAAATTATTACAGTTTTATCCAGTAGTTTAAAGATGACTATTGGTTAAACTTGTTTTTTTTTTTTTTTTTTCCCGAGACAAGGTTTCTCCATAGCTTTTGGAGCCTGTTGTGGAACTAGCTCTTGGAGACCAGGCTAGCCTAGAACTCACAGAGATCCGCCTGCCTCTGCCTCCCAAGTGCTGGGATTAAAGGCATGTGCTACCACCACCTATTCATTCAAGTTTTAAGACATTTTCATTGACAGTTTGTTACGTTACTAGGAAAATTCTGCAAAACTAATCTGAAGAAATTAAGGCATGTTCCTTTTTACATTTTTTTGTTTGCAACATACTATTGTTACAGTCCCCAAGAAACCCTTTTTTCTTGCAATTCCTAGGTGATTGGCCATGTCAAGGTGAAGTTGAATGTCTCCTTAGCCACCAACTATCAGATACTCATGGAAGTAGACAGTGACCATGGACACTGTACTTTTTATGAGAAATATTTGGCTACAGATATCGCTGCTGATTGTGAAGAGTGGAGAGGTTATGTAGTCTAGACCTGTGATGAGAAGGACAAACAAGGGTTTCCAATGAAACAAAGCATCTTGACCTTTGCCAGAGTTGCTCCTGCTGTTGAGTAAAGGTTATTAAAGGTTATTCTTGTTGTAGCCAGGGCAAACTAGAGAAAGAAAGCACAAATCTGTTCAGGGATGCATTATACATTGTTGTGGGATATTTTGATCACATTTTTTACACTCCTAGGACTGACAATAACGTTTACCTTGAATTGGAGGGCAGAGCTAGCTGCTAGCTGACCAAATTAGCCATAGAAATTTTGGAGAACACAGGGCATATGGAGAGACACAGGAAGTAGTAGAGAGAGGCTTAGAAAGATTCAAAGATCCTTTTGAATTGAGGAAAGAGAGAGAGGAAGTCACTGGTCACTTCTCGATCAATTTTTGATCAATCAAACTTTTACTCCAATATATGACTTGCAAGTTTTTATTGATGAAATAATAACGTAGATAAACACTTCATCTGGCACTCATTCAAATGAAATTCTTTAACATATTTAAGGGTTCATTTATTTATACCCAATTATTGCTAGGTTTTATTTTTTTAAAAAAGGTTAGTTTACATGATATTATTGTCACAGTTTTCCATGTGATTACTGATTCGTTTCCCAGAGCCATTCTTTTAAGGCAATAACCTTTAACAACAATAACAAAATGAGTGGAAGTAGATATGATAAAAATGTTTTGTTCAAGTCAGTCATGAGAACATCTTCCATCCTTTTGGAAGTTGAAAGAATAAGATAGAATTAAGGGCCACCAAAGGCAGACATATACATAGTACAGATTGATAAACCAAGGCCCTTAGGAAAATGCCTTTGAATACCTGCTGTACTATTTGTAATACCCTCAGGAATATTTATATTCTACCAAGCAAAAATAAACACTTTTTAACACCTACCTGCATTTTTTGATGTTCCAGTAACAACTGTGGAAAAGAAACAAAATTATATTTTAGCAAGTATAGCAGTAGTCTGGGTTCAGCATATGCTTTCTCTTATTTACTAAAAGACCAATCCATTAAAAAAATGTTCTAGTATATCTTGAAAATCAGTTAAAGAATTAAGACCCTGTGTTCCATTCCCAGCACCACAAAATGTTGTCTCCCTTATAAGTCATAAAGATATTCAAAATGATACCATAGAGATATTTTTCACTAAGGACTCAACTGTTTGTATGTGCCTTATCTTATGCACAAGAGCATATGTAAGTGAAAATTATGTTTACTGTTTACCATCTGAAGAACTCTTGATAATTTTTGTTAGACTTTTTAACTTCCATAGTGTTTGATTATATGATTGTAGCCATAATATATATTTTAATTTTGTTTGTAATTGATTTGTCCTTCTTAAAGACAAAGTTTGTATTAGAACATACTAGATAACCTTAGAAAAGATTTTGATGTCCTAAAATATTTATGATATAAAGAATTTGGTTTCCACTGTAGTGAATTAAATAGCTTCTGTTCTTTTAACTTGAATAAAAAGTTTAGATTTCTTACTACCACTTAGCTCCACAGCTAACTGCTCATCCTTTTATGTTGCAACTATGTCAGATTTGCCTTTTAAAAGTATTGATGTTGGGGCTGGAGAGTGAAGAGCTCATACTACTGTTACAAGTATACTGTTACTGTTACAGTAACCCAAGTTACTGGGTTCTGTCCCAGCAGCCACATCAGTAAGCTCACAGCCACCTGTAACTAGCTCCATGGGACCCAGCGGCCTTTCTTGTTCCCCTGCAGTCATATATATATAGGTGCACATACATACACATACACATTATTTAAAAATAAAAACATACCGGGCATGGTGGCACATATCTTTAATCCCTGCACTCAGGAGACAAGCTGTGAGTTCCAGGCCTACCTGGTCAACATAGTGAACTCCAGGCCAGGCAGAGATACATTATGAGGCCATGTCTCAAAAAAATATTTGGAAAATATTGGTAAGGCGAGTAAGATAATTTAATAGCTATAGGTGCTTGCTACCAAGCCTGATGACCTAAGTTCGGTCCCTGTGATCAACATGGTGGACGTAGAGATCCAGTTCCTAACTGTCCTCTGACCTCCACACACATTCCATTACATGATGCATCCACTTATGTACACACAAATACAGTTTTTAAAGTTAAAAAATACATTAGTAAGCACTAAGCTTTGCTTTTGTTCATTCTTTTATTAATGTAATAAAAACACACCTCTTAGACTTTATTCCTAAACCAATGACTTCAGAGATTCCGGTATAATTTTGCTTCTAATTTGATGACTTCAATAATTTATAAGTAACATGTCAGACTCTACTTTCATGAAAAGTTGTATGGTATTGTTTTGCATTTGCTTCCTGTTTTCGTTCTCTGTCAATCGTATTTTCTTCTGATGTGTGTCCTAAACATTTGATGCTTATCATTTGGTTGAATACACATACTCAAGTGTTCAGAACATCCTGTTACCCTTTCACCCATTGGCTGAAGAGGCTAATGATAGTTCTCATTTGTTCATTAGTCTTAATGCTTAAAGTTCATCTTCTTGCCTGTGAATCATTTTAGGTAGCATTATGGACTAGGTTATTTTACCTGGTTAATTGATTTCTAAGGAGTACCACATGGAAAAAAAGGAATGGAAGATGGAAAAGGTAACTGAGAATAATGGAGTCTGCTGTGGAGTTTAATTCTCAGGAAGGAGCATATGAGTTATTTGGAGAAAGCCAAAAAAAAAAAAAGACAGACTAACAGAAGCAATCTTGACAGCTTCCTGTGGATTAATGGGGCTTGTTGCTAATAATTTTAAGATAAACTGTAAAATGGTCCCTTTTTAAAATCCTAATGGGACCTGGAGAGATGGCTCAGCAGGAAAGAGCACTGGCAGCTCTTTCAGAGAACGTGGGTTTGATTTTCAGCACCCACATAAACCTTCTGTAACTCCAGTGTCAGAGTAGCTGAGCCTCTCTTAATGTCTGTGGGCTTCTGCACACGTGATGCATGAACATGCATGAACATGTACACTCAGAATGAATGTGAATAAATGTTTTTGAAGGTATATTAACTCATCCTATTTTTTCATAACAAGGATTTCTTGTGCTTATTTTTTCACCATCATAATTATTATACAGCTATTCAAAACTCAGATTTCTCTAATCCTATCTGAGAATGTACTTGCCATGTGCTATGACTGTTTTTTAAGCTGAAGAGAAAGGAGCAGGATATTATTATCCTCATATTCTAGATGACAGGACCAAGTCCAACTCTCTGCAACTATGTCTGTTGCAGAGAATAATGACTCCCTTGCCCACATGCCTCCTAGAAATTTCCGAGTGTTACTTAGACTATATGGTAAACTATATAGTGCATCTTAGTTATTGTGACTAGAACCATAATTTTCCATCACAAGAAATAATAACATTACTTGAGGCCAGTAATCCCAGCACTTCAGAGGCAGAGCCAGATGTATCTCTGAGTTCAAGGCTGGCCTAGTCAACATAGTGAGTTCCAGGCCTACCAGTCTACATAGCAAGACTTTGTCTCATAAATAGTTAATGAAAAATCACAAAAGTCAAGGTTACACCCTACACCAGTTGCTACTAAAATTTCTAGAAGTTGGACACTGCTAACCTTTAAAAGTTCTCATGATTTCAGGCTCTGGACTGAGAATATTTGTTCTGAAGCTTGGATACACATTACAGTTAGGAGGCTTAAAAACTCTGTGGGGGTGGAGATTCCTAAAAATACAAGTACATGTGTGAGTGTGTATTCCTAAAAACACAAGCACAGCGTATGTGTGTCTGTATAGTCCTAAAATCGTAGGAACAGTGTGTGTGTGTATGTGCATTCCTAAATACGTAAGTGCAGATGCTGTGTCTGTATAATGTCACTTGTATGTATGTTTTCAGGGCTGACCATTTAGAATTGGATAGCCAATCGGTGTGCTCTTCCCTGGGGAAGACTATTTCTCCTGTTCTTAGCATTCTTTTGTTGCCTATAGTTCTTAGTGTAGTTAACAACAATCAATTAAAAACAGGGGCCATGAATTTGAGAAAGAGCAAGGAGGGGTATATGGGAGGGTTTGGAGGTAGGAAGGAGAAATGATGTGATTATAATATATAAAATAATTTAAAACAATATTCTCAATCAAAATTGCACCCATTAAATATAATTCCCAAGAGCAACACCTTTGAAATGTTCACCCCTGACCAGTAGGTGCTGGTCTGACCAGTAGGTTCCTGCTCCAGAAACTTCATTTCTACCTCTTTGCATTTCAGAGAGTAGAACCTATAGCAATAAGTCCAACTTCATTGTTTTATTTATTTTTTCTGACCTAGTAGAGATGGAGATGCCAGGGGCAATGAAATGTATGTTATTATATATATATATATAGCCAAGTATGTGCCTTCCCAGAATATGTTTAGGTTTTTTTAAAACAAGATGCCCTGGGGCAATGGTGATTCAGAGCCTATGGGGTTAGCCAACCAATGACTTCTCTAACTTGAGGCCCAAGCCCCCAGAGGGAGCCAATGCCTAACACATCGTGGATGGATGGCCAGGATTCAGAAGCTGGGGGGTCCAAGGACTAGGGTAGAACCAAACAAGACCAAGGCAGAAGACTCAGAGACACCTCCATACCCACTGTAAGGAGTCCAACAAAAAAAAAAAATCAACAACCGTAGCATATATGCAGAGGGCCTAGTGCAGACACATGCAGGCTCCATAGTTGCTAATTCAGTCTCTGTGAGTCCCTTGTGAGCCATGCTTAGTTGATACAGTGGGCTGTATTCCCCTGATGGCCTTCAACCCTCTGGCTCCTACAATCCTTCCTCTTTGCCCACACGGTTCCCCCAGCTCCACCTAATATTTGGCTGTGGGTTTCTCTCTGTTTCCATCAGTTGATGGAAGAAGCCTCTGATGACAACTGGGCTAGGCACCAATCTATGAGTGTAGCATAATATCATTAAGGATCATTTTTTTAGTCCATTAAGAAAATATCTCCTTATGACTGAGTACAGTTTCTTCCTCCTCCTCTTCTCCCTCCCCCTGCTCCTTTTCTTTTTACATCCCAACAGCAGTTTGCCCTTCTCTCCTCCTGTCACTTCCCCTTGCCTCACCCCCACCCATTCTATTTCTCATTAGAAAAGGGCAGGCATGGGTGTCAGCCAGCCATGATATACCAAGTTGCAGTGAGACTAGGCACCTCCTCTCTTATTAACACTGGGCAAGGCAACCCAGTATGAGAAATAGGGTCCCAAAACCCAGAAAAAAAGAGATAGCCACTGCCCAGACAGTCCCACAAAAAGGCCAAGCTATACAACTGTCATATATATGCAGAGGGCCTAGGTCATTTCTGTCCAGGCTCCCTGGTTGTCAGTTTAGTCTCTGTGAGCCCCTATGAGCCCAGAGTCGTTGATTCTGTGGGTTTTCTTGTGGTGTCCTTGACCTCTCTGACTCCTACAATCCTTCCTTCCTCTCTTCAGCAGGATTCCCCCGAGCTCCACCTAATGTTTGGCTGTGGATCTGCATCTGTTTCCATCAGTTTCTGAATAAAACCTCTCTTAGAACAGTTGAGCTAGGCACCAATCTTTAAGTATAGCAAAAATATAATTTGCATAATTTAGAATCATTTCATTGACTTTGGTTCTGTCCCACCTCTAGGTCCTGGCCCACAGGCACCAGTTGTCTCTCAAGCTGGACTAGTCATCTGTAGACCAAGCCCACAATTTCTGAGTAAAGCATTTTCTTAATTAGTGCTTGATGGAGGAGGACCCACCCCATTGTGGAAGGTGTCATCCCTGGGCTGGTGGTCTTCAATTCTATAAGAGAGCAGGCTAAGCAAGTCATGAGGAGTGAGCCAGTAAGCAGCACCCCGGAATGGCCTCTGCATCAGCTCCTGCCCCCAGGTTCCTGCCCTACTTGAGTTCCTGTTCTGACTTCCTTTGATGAATAGTGATGTCGAAGTGTAGCCAAATAAACCCTTCCCTCCATAGCTTGTGTAGCATGAATAATAACACAGAGACAGATATTGGGGTTCAACCTGAAAATGAAAGAAAAGCAAATCAGTACAATAAATGAACTTCTGTAGGCATCACAATCTCTGATTTCAAACTCTACTACAGAACTACAGTACTGAAAACAGCTGGGTATTGGCACAAGAACAGACAGGAAGACCTATGGAACTGAATTGAAGACCCAGATATCAATCCACACATCTTTGAACACCTGATCTTTGATAAAGAAGCAAAAAATATCAAATGGAAAAAATAAAACATATTTAAAAAGTGGTGCTGGCATAACCTGTTATCAACATGTAGAAGAATGAAGATAGAACTATATCTATCACCATGCACAAAACTCAAGTCCAAATGGATCAAAGACCTCAACATAAAGCCAGCCACACTGAACCTTACAGAAGAGAAAGTTGGGAAGTACACTTGAAGACATTGGCACAGGGAACCATTTCCTAAATATAACCTCAGCAGCATAGACACTGAAACAATAAATGGGACCTCCTGAAACTGAAAAAATTCTGTAAAGCAAAGGACACAGGCAACAAGACAAAACACCAGTCTACAGAATGAGAAAAGATCTTCACTAATCCCACATCAGACAGAGGGCTGATCTCCAAAATATACAAAGAGCTCAAGAAATTGGGCACCAAAAGATCACATAATCCAATAAAAAATGGAGTACAGACCTA
>JAQHUG010000121.1:501187-538408 GCA_028555095.1 Dicrostonyx torquatus
TTGGGCTTCCCATAGGACAGGGTATCCTGCCCCATCTTAAGGAAGCAGGGGGAGGGCGGTAGGGTAGTGGGAGAGCGGGAGGGCCGGGAACAAGGGGAGTAAATGTAAATTTTTCTTTTAACAATAAAAAAAAGAAAGAAAAATGGACTGGATGGGGAATAGTATATTTAGTCTTAAAAGTTAAGCATTATGTCAAAGGAACAGATAAAGTTCATGCCCATGGAGAGGTTGTGCATGAACACTTAAAAGTTTTATTTATGAGAAATGATCTTGATTTTTAATGATATGGTTCTGGAAATTTATCATTATCTCCAAGTGTCATTACCTCATATCACACGTGAAATTAATAATTTCAAAAGAAAAGAGTCACCTACATCTTTCTCCCTTCCCTACGTACTAAAAATTGCAAAGCAATTAACAAATAATTGAAGAGTCAACATCTATCAAGATTTCCTTTAACATATATCATGGGAAACCTCAATTTGCCCTCCATCAGTGTTATACATTAGTTCCAGCCTGTTAGAAAAGACTGCGACGAATTAATATGACCTGGAAGTTGATAAAAACCCATGACAGTTCAACACTAACTTTCTCTTTAAACATTTAACAGAGAATTTCTTTGAACATCCCAAAAGACCTATACTGAAATTTTCTGCAGGCAGGCAAACATAGTTTTCATGATTAATGTTAATGCTATATCAGATTTTGATTGCTCAGACAGCAAACCCTAATATTTATTATATTGTTGCCAACAGACTAAATTGTTTAATAAAATCAAAGGAGATTATAGAATGCTGGTAGAAAGAAACCTTTTTTTTTTCAAAGTTATAACATACTACTTTCTCTCTGCTCTGGATCCTTTGACCTTTAATTTTTCATTATTTAAACTCTAAACTTCAGTTTTAAGTGTACTTGCTTCCAGAGAGCCACTTAACTGAAATATAATGAATACTGTGATCACATGGCATCAGTGAGATGCAGAACTGGCTTGGAAGATCCTTCTGATTAAATTGTCAGCAAATTGTGACCTGGTTGACTTTAAGTAGCTTGTAATTGGCCATGCTGAGAACACACACAAGAATATATTGACACTTTTTAAAATTTAATTTGCTTTCAGTAAATTGTTAGAACCTTATCAGCCTTGACAACTGCTTACTTTCAAAATGGGCCACTTGTTTATTGACATATGCAAGTGACTGTTGTGAGGACAGCACTTCCGCTCCATTTTAAACATCACTTGTGAGATAGTAAACACCTCGATTTTTATTTGGCTAATATATTATTGTATTTCTATTTCCATCATTTTATAGCTTACTTTATTTATTATTACATATGTGAGGTGAATATTCTATAGGTAGTATCAACTTATGTCTTACTTTTCTGGACAGTCTCCCTTTTAATTGGGACAATTAGACTATTCTTAACTGATGAGAGTAATGTCATTAAACAAGCGGCAGGTTTTGAAAGTTAGCAATATATTAAGCCTTAAATTGATTCTCATATTTTCTATTCATTTCCATTTTTCGAGCATTATTTTGCAGTGAGTCTTAGATGCTTTGTGGGATTATTAGCTATAGTTAGAACCCATCTGAAACATATATCACTTCATGTATAGTATAACTCCCATTTCTCCTTGCATCTTACATTTTTGCTATCTTTTAAGCATATTGTTTTAATTATTTTTCTAAATGTGTTACCATATTTTAAAGAGACTTAAACAATTTTAATGATAGTTGTTATAGTTGTAGATTTTGTGCACACACACATACTTGCATATATATATAATCTTAGCGTGGCTAACTTTATAAATGGTTTGTACTTGTAACATGCAGATTTCCTTTGAATACTATTTTCCTGCCAATTCCAGTACTCCTGTTAACATCACTTGTATCATTAATCTTCTGATGGTCGAGTATTCCCATTATTTCATGGCTTAAAGTCTTGCATCTCTAATCCTGAAAAATATTTTCATTTAGTATGATTTACAGATTGACAGTGTTCCTGCTTTTCCACTCTAAAGGTTTTGCTACAGTGTGATCCTGTTTGTGTGTTGCTCCTGTGAAGAAAAACATTGTTATCCTCATCTTTTGCCTCTGGATATAGAGTCTTTTGTCCTCTGGCTGATTTTAAGACTTATGTCCTTTATCATATATATTTATTATTGAAAATTTTTTGTTTCTTGTGGTTGGATTTCTTGAACTTCTTACATGGAAATCTAAATTTATAATTTCACCAGATTAAGAAAATTCTCAGATTAGGGAACAACCTTCCTCAAGAACCAGCAATACCAGTTTTGGGTATATATCCAAAGGATGCTCATCGTACCACAAAAACATGTGCTCAACTATGTTTATAGCAGCATTGTTTGTCATAGCCAGAACCTGAAAACAACCTAAATCTCCCTCAACCAAAGAATGGATAAGGAAAATGTGGTACATTTACACAATGGAGTACTATACAGCAGAGAAAAATAATGACATCTTGGAATTTGCAAGCAAATGGATGGAGCTAGAAAACATCATTTTGAGTGAGGCAACCCAGACCCAGAAAGAAAATTATAATATGTACTCACTCATAAGTGGTTTTTAAACATAAAGCAAAGAAGACCAGCCTACAAATCACAAACCCAGAGAACCTAGACAACAATGAGGACTCTAAGAGAGAGATACATGGATCTAATCTACATGGGAAGTAGAAAAAGACAAGATCTCCTGAGTAAATTGGGAGCATGGGGACCTTGGGAGATGTTTGAAGGGGAGGGGAGAGGCAGGGAGGGAAGCAGAGAAAAATGTCGAGCTCAATAAAAATCAATAAAAAATTAATTAAAAAAAGAAAAATTCCAGCCATTATTCCTTCAAAATACAGGAAAGATGAGCAGCTGACACATATAGCTTGTTCCCACCCATATATAGACATTCTCCGACGATATATCCTCCCTTGTTTTCTTTGGTTTTTAAACACTTCCATAGATATATCAAGGATTTTCACAGCCTAACTAGGATTTAACAGTATATGGCTAGCAGTCAATCTGTTCCTAAGATCCTATCCACACTAACTCTTTATAATAGCACCAGGCAGTGTTGATTTCTGGAGACTTTGGCATGTTAAGAAATGTGACTATTGTGTAAATATTCCTCTCAGTTTTTTTCTTTCTAGTAAGTTACATTTATGAAGGACTGGAAGCCATTGCATTTAAAGCATTCATTCTTTGAGTTTAACAAAAAGGAATCTATGTTGTCTATCTTTGTTCATTTAATGTATTATGGTTGGACTCTGGGGGTGGCGCTCTTGGTGTGTTATATGAGCCCAGATACACATGTGCCATGGAATGAGTTTGGAGGGCAAAAGAAAACCACAGGTTTTGGTCCTCATCTTGCACCTTATTTGAAACAGGGTCTCTTTCTTGTCTTGTATGCCTCTGTATAGGTCATATTAGCTAGGTTATTAGCTCTGGGACTCTCCTGATTCTGCCTAATGCCTCTTTTCTACTTCTCCTACCTTTCTTTCTTTCTTTCTTTCTTTCTTTCTTTCTTTCTGTAATTTTTCCTTTTATTATATTTTGGAGAAAAATACTTTTCAACTCCCTTTCTTCTCTCCAAACCGTCCCATGTACCCCCTCACTGCTCTCCTTAAAATTCATGACTTCTTTTACATGAATTGTTCCTGCATGCATGCATATATGTATATGTACATGTGTATGCCAGAACATAACCTGCTCAGTCCATATAATGATACATGCATGTATGTTCCCAGGGCTGAACATTTGGCACTGATCATCCAATTGATGTGCTTTTCCCTGGGGAAGATCATCTCTACTGCTCCCAGATTTTCTCAGTTACCTATAGTTCTTTGTGTAGGATTGAGGTCTTGTGGGCATTTCCCCATCCACTTTGGCATGTCCCTTGATGTCATCATGGTTCAGCTCACATTTGGGCAGTCATGTTGGTAAGGCTCTATAGGCGTAGCTTCTGATATTACTATAAAACACAATTTCACAGCAAATTCCCTCATTCTTTGACACTTTTTTCACTCCCTCTTCTGTAATGTCCCCTGAGTCTTCAGTGTAGCAGTGTTTTGTGGAGTATCCATTGGGACTGGGCTCCACAACTCTGCATTTTGATTGGCTGTGGTTTTCTGTAGTGTTCTCCATCTGTTACAAGGGAAAGTTTTCTTGATGAGGGGTAAAAATTACTCTTATCTGTGGATATAAGGACAGATGTTTATAGGTTGCTGTTAGGGATTATGCTGGTTTAGTAATTTAGTCATTCTAGATTCTCCTCCAAGATCCCTGACTTCACTATCCCTGGATAGTTGTCTAGGTTCCCAGTACCAGGAATGGTTTCCCTCTTGTTGAGAGTGCCTTAAGTTCAATTAGAGAAGTGTTAGTTACCACCAAGATATGTGTGTCCCTGGTTATTATGCCATACTGGTCACTGATGTGCTGCATTGGTGTCTTCTCTTGGTAGGACTATTGATTTCTCCTATCCCTATCTTTGGAAGCTTGCATGGTGCCTTCTGATAGTTGATGCTGGTAGAATATGCTGAAGCAGCAGGGGCAGGAGGTTTATGTGTTCAAGGTCAGCCTGGGTTACTATCTTTTTTAAATGGTGTTTTTTTTATTCCTATAATATGAGTACTAGTGTTACAGTTTTGACATAGATTCTAGGGTCCTCATGATGGCTTAGCAAGTGCTTTATCCACTGAGCCCATCTCCCCATCTCTGCTGCAAGATTTTTTCAATTACTTATATTGATTCTCTGAAAATGTCTTACAATTTCGAGCATATTCACTTCCCACGACTTCTCCATTTACCACCATTCCAACCTTCCAATTGCTTCCCAACCAACTTCGAGATTCTTTCTTTCTTTTTTTATTTTCTTTCCCCTCAAGTCTAATTTGTGTTTCCAAGATCAATTTGTCATTGGGGTGTGCTCTGATATCTAGTCAGCCTACCAAAGGTCACGTCATTTAATAAAACAAAACAAAAACAAATGCAACAACAACAACAACAAAAAAAAAACCCTGACACTTCTTTTTCAACAACTATCAAATGCTAAAAGCTAGATTCTTAAGACCATTCTACTCTATGTTTCAGCAATAAGAATTTCATCTGCTCAAGTTCCTATACGAACAGTTGCCCCTTTGCTTCCTAAAGAATCATGCTCCAGTTGGTGAGGAAGGGGGATAAAGGCAAGAAAGGAGAGAAAGCAGCAGCTGTCCAGGTCATCATATTGTAGGGAACATTTGAGCTGAGGAGTAACTGAGACGAAACTGAAGATCTTGAATTGCAGCAAATCCTCGAAGTGGCTTTGTCTCCTCCTCTACCTTCAAACCTGTCTCTCTTTCACTCTAGGACATTAAAAAATGCTTATCCTCCCTACAGTTTGCAGGTTTTGAAAATGAACTTTGCATGGAATAATAGAATTATATCAGTGGTTCAAGTTCTTAGACTGATAACTGTGCCATTGTTTCATAAGATTCCGTGATTACGCTTTAGAAATACCCCCTATGATATTTAGAGTTAGTGAATCATAAGTTGCAGCCTCCCTCAAGTGGTTCAGCAAGGAAAACAGAAAGATAATTAAATTTTGAAAGCTTTTAGTTTATCTGAAAGAGAAAAGGTGTCAGATTTCCATCTCTAACTTCAGGGCCAGGCTAGAGCATCAAGTCACATTTCCCTGCCCCAGGGCCATACAGATGGAAACTGACAGGGCTGAGACAGAAACCCGTGGTTCAGGCTTTCACTCTACCATGTTTTCTAACGTGTATGATGGCATGTAAACTTACATGTCTTTCAGCTTATGGCTTATAGAAAAACCAATCTTAAGAGTTAAGTGAAAATATTGATGGCATCTTTTTCTTTAAACTCAGCTTTTGTCGACAAAATAACTCTGCTAATGAAGGCTTTGATAAGTGCCTCAAACACCTTCAGCTCATCCATAGTGCATCTTCCTCTTGAGGATATGTGAGATGCCACACATGCTTACAGACAGGAACTGAAAAAACGTGCTGATCTGAATCAGTGAGTCAAAAACTGGTTCTTAACCTTTCCTTTCTCTTAAGTATTATTATTACATTTGTCTGTCCATAAAATGCACAGGCTGCTATTTGAACAAACACTCCTCTTTTTGAAGGAAATATTGAGAATTTCAGATGTAGGTAGCCAAGACAATGAATTTTTAATTGAAAATCTACTTGGATACATTACAAATATCTACCACCTTCATTAATTGTAGATAGCCTTGGAAATAGGAAGAAAGACTTCTATGACTTGCTTTTGAACCAGAAAACATAAATATGTGTATCAGTATTCAGACACAAATTGTTTAGGTCACTGTTTGAGAATAATGTAGCATTCACTGAGTTGTTTTCAGAGTTTTGGTTTTGCTCTAAATATAAAGGAACTTAGTATTTCCTCATTTTGATCAATTAATGTATACTTCTCTGATATATATATATGTATATATGCATTATCTCTTTACATATACATATATACATGCATATTTTTCTGAATAAACCAGGTTTCTATTAGATAGGTGAATGACCAAAATTGAGAGGAAAGGAAAAACTTGAGTCTTCCCAGTATCAGTGAGCATGCTGGGTAGCCAGGGTCAGAAGACTAGAGATTTCCAGACAGCTGGTAACTGTATTGAACAGTGGAAAGGTTGTCACACTTGTGGAGTGTTAATTGAAATCTCTTCATTGGGAAGTAGAAACTCTAGTAGGTGACTTAAACAGAACTGAAAAGAGGGTTCCTCCAAATCAATTACCATCTTCCTGTTGGTGAGCAGAAACATCCTGCAAGTCTGTGAGGACAGGCAGCTGAGGACTGACAGCAACAAATGGAAGCTGCAGTGAGTGCTCCTCATAGCTCCTGGGCTAACTGACCTCTTTAACCCCATGTGACACACAAACAAAGGAAAACAAGAGCTGAAAGAATTAGACAGGAAATCACCAAACTGAATTATGCAGTACTGATACAGGATGCCTCCAAACATTGATTAATGTCAGGTAGTAGATTAACGTGAGACAGAGAGGCAGGACAGTCGTGAAATCCATCTAGCTCAGACATGTGAAGGTCAACATCTGCTTGATGTCTTTCCCTTGATGCTGGGAAACAGAGAAAACAAGGGTTATCTGCTTCCTATTGCTATCCTGTTAGATAATTGATCATTTAAAAGTTTTCTCTCTTTAGTAGTTATTTTCTGAGAATTATATATCACAACCCACTTGATTTCACCCATTTTTAAAAAGAATGAACAAAAAAAAGTGCTTTGACCTCTATTTCATTGCAATATAATTCCACATGCCTGAGAAGAAAACCATATAATGAGGCACATATGCTGTTAATGGAAAAAAATGGATACCCCAAATCTTGTCTAGAATAATGTTTAAGAACTTTAAGACTGTTTTAACTGACAAGTCAGGAAACTCAAAGTTTGGCATCACTGGTGTTTTGAAAAGTATAAGAGAGAAAAAGGTAGGGGAGGGAGGAAAAGAACTAAACAGGAAATGACAAACTCTTCCTTTCTACTACATTTTACCTACTGAATACAGGTCATTTTCTTCCTGGATAGTCTACTTATATTCTCTCCCTCAGGACTGCTTCCTGGTAGAGACTTGTGTATGCATGTAGAGACTGTCACTTCTTGAGAACTTGATCTGATGAAGATAGTGGATATCAAAGTGGCTAGCAAATTTGTAACTTGTATTTTGTTAAAGGACCAAACAGGAAGGTCGTTGGTTTTTAAAAGTACATATGGGTTAGAAACTAAATGAGAGCCAGTTGGTGATAGAACATGCCTTTAATCCTAGAATTCAGGAGGCAGCGACAACCAGATCCCTGAGGTTAAGGCCAGCCTGGTCTACAGAGTGAGTTCCAGGGAGCCAGAGCTACACAACAACACCAAAAACAGAAAGGAGGGAGGGAGGGAGGGAGAGAGAGAGAGAGAGAGAGAGAAAGAAGGAAAGAAACAAAGAAACAAAGAAAGAAAGGTATTGAAGCCTGAAACTATAGCACTGTAGAGTGCTGTGACCAGCAAATAAATCTCTGGACATCATTGGCCAGTCAGCATAGCCAGTCAGTGACATAGAGGGCCAAAGCCAGTAAGAAATAATAAGCACGAAGGAGCCGGGCAGTGGTGGTGCATGCCTTTAATCCCAGCACTTTGGAGGTAGAGGCACACAGATCTCCGTGAGTTCGAGGCCAGCCTGGTCTACAAGAGCTATGTCCCAGAATAGGCACCAAAGCTACAGAGAAACCCTGTCTCGAAAAAAAAAATAAGAAAGAAAAACAGTAAGTAGGATATTTGACAACTGTAAGAATTCCTATCTCAATTTTTTATCATTAATTTGGTGAAGAAAATATATATGGAAAATATATGGAATGGAGAGTCAGTTTGACATGCTCATTAGTCATTGAAAGTGCAATCAGGAATAAGTCTAGACCTTTTGTAAGTGTCCTCACTCCTTCATACATACAATAGGTATAAATTTTTTATCACAATTCTGTATAAAAGAAAACATTTATAAACTCTATTAGAAACAAAGCGATGCAGATGTCAGGAGGATTGTTTCCACAATAATAAAGGTTCCTTAATGAAGGCAAGGGATTTCCTGCACTAGGATGAACAAAATTCGAAACAAAATAACTAATATTGTCTAAGTACCTGCCCTGCTAAGTCATGTGAGAGCATTATTTTATTACTATAACTTTAAATTTTTACTTTTTGGCTGATATGTTGTATTTTTACATATTTATGAGTCACACTATTATGTTTTGATTCATATGTATTGATCATCTGAGAGTAAAAATAAAACTTTTTTTTTTTTGGTTTTTCAAGACAGGGTTTCTCTGTAGCTTTGGAGCCTATCCTTGGAACTCGCTCTAGACTTGAACTCACAGAGATCTGCCTTGGGAGTGCTGGGATTAAAGGCGTGTGCCACCACCGCCCAGCAAAAATAAAACTTTTATTTTCATTTAATAGATAAGGAAATAGTGTTAGTGATTTGCCCAAGGTGCTATGATTAGGAAGTGACATAGTTGGGATGTGAAAGCCTATCATACTTATACCAATCTGGCTGTTTTCACAGCGAGGTGTGAAGCAATCTAAAGTTAGAGTGGGTTGTGGTATGGGACTATTCTGTATTCTGTCAATCATGTTTTAAATAATTGCTGGTTGGCCAGGTAGGAAGTATAGGCGGGTTAACCAGACAGGAAGTAGAGGTAGGGCGATGAGAATGGCTGGGAAGCAGGAAGCTCCCTTGGCATTTCTGCACAGACCACCAAGGAGGCAACATGTGAGCTGCCCAGATGAGAAAAGGTACTGGCCATGTGGCTAACATAGATAAGAACAATGGGTTAATGTAAGTTACAAGAGCTAGGAAGAAGGCTGAGCTAATGGGCCAATCAGTTTATAACCTAATGTAGACTCTCTGTGTGATCTTTGGGGCTTGCCGGCTGTGAGGTACTGGGCGCGACAGAAACTCCAACAAGCAGGACCCTCATGTTACAGGGTTGGAAAAGATTTTCTGAGTGGTGTGTAGTATAGCAGAGTTGGTGTGAGAAAAAAAAAAAGGAGCCCTTTGGAGATTTCTCTTTCAAGCATTCTTATTGATGTTATGGAATGGTTAAAAGCTCATTTATGCTAAGTTGTTTATTTCTTTCAAGAGTGAAAAGACAATTCTTAACTCACAAAAGGAATGACAATGATATTAAGCTGTAGCACTGAAGTATGTGAAAGGAGTTTGTAGCAAGGTCTCCTTCAAATCTACTTTGTGGGCAGCTTACTCTTTATTTTAATTTTTTTCTTACTTAAATACATTTTTAATTGAAATAGACCTACATGGCTTTCCCTGCCCCTAGCTACCCTCCCTCTAATTGCTCCTATATTCCTCCACTCTCAAGTTGATGATAAGGTTTTTTTCTTTATTATTTTTACATATGTATGTATTAAAAACTACATATAAAGATAACCCACTGAGTCAGTTTTGTTTGTTTGAGTTTATATGGTTTCAGGACTGACCACTCTGCATTGGACAAACAATAAGGGGGCTCATCACTGGGAGAGGCTAATTATCCTCCAGCAGTCAATAGTTGTCTGTAGTTCTTTGTCTAGGGGTGAGATCCCATGACATTCCCCCACTTGCATGTTAACATGTCCATTGATATTACCACTGTCTCGTCTCATTCATGCAGCCACTTTTAGGAGAGGCTGTTTCACAGCAGACTTCCTCGTATTCTGGCTCTTACAATCTGTTGTCCCCATCTTCCACTATCTGCCCTGAGCTATAGATACAGGAGCATTGATATAGATGTATCCATTAGGACCAAGTGTCCCATGATTTACAGATGATCTTAGGTCTCTAGATTTCTACTGTGCTCCCTGTGTACCTGAATTTTAATTTTCTTCTGGCCCTGCTGCTGTGTCATTTTGAGAATTGAATAAAAAGCTGTTTTTTTCTCTAAATAACTACAGCTACAAGATTTATAATGTTTGTTTCTTCAGATATTGATATATGTATTTACATTAATTTGCATAATCACAAGGACCCTGTTAAATAGNTATATGCCTTACCACAGGTCCATAGTGATGAATCCAAGTAACTATAGACAAAAGCAATCACCCTGAAAATTTGAGCCAAAATAAATCTTATCTTCTTTTTTAAACCACTTCCTTCAGGCCAATTATCAGTTATGGAAAAGTGACCAATAGACCACATACACATTTGGAAATCATAGGGCAGTCAATGATGTGACAAATATTTTATGGAGAATTTAGCCATATCATCTCTGGATGTCACTTTACTCTGCTTATTTGAGATAGCCAACGTACTCCCACTCTTCAAGCCATTAAGGGCACAGACATTTTACTAGTGCTTTTAAACACTGTCTTATAACTAAAGACTCAAACTAACTAAAAACCATTATAAATTTAAAGTTTACTCCTTTTTTGGATTTTTGAGACAGGGTTTCTCTGTAGCTTTGGAGCCTGTCCTGGAACTAGCTCTTGTAGACCAGGCTGGCCTCAAACTCACAGAGATCTGCCTAATAGATAGATTATTAATCCCACTATGTAGATGAGGAAACTGAAGCAGACATAGGTTAATATACCCAAAGTCACATAGCTGTGGAGTGATGAAGCCAGAATTTGCAGAATGGCTAATTATTACTCTCTTCCAAGTGTCTTTTTTTTCCAAAAGAAGATAATTACATAAAATAAAAGTTTAAAAAGCATACGGTTAAGGAAACATTTGGAGAATAGAACTTCTAAAATTAAATATTCTGAAACACAATGGACATTTGAGAATGTATTAAATGAAGAGAAACAACAGTAGAAGTAATAATCCAAAGTAGCCACTACTACATAGTAGATCCTATAGTACCCTGAAAAAACTCTGACCTGTCACTGCTGTCCAATAAATATTCACACTTGCTATTGTGATTATGAAGCTCAGAACATAGGAGGTGTAACATAGTATGCAGACAGATAACAGGATACATAGCAGAAAACAGAAAGTAAAGAGGCATTAAGAAAAGGAGAAATCGGGACTTCTGAGGCTGAGGTTTCTGTGTTGCTGACAAACCAGGCTTCAGAGGAAAGGCAGTTAGTCCCCAAGTGTGTGACCAGGATCAACTATGCAAAGTGCAGAATGGAAAGTGGAGCGGCTCAGCTCTGAATCTAAGGTACAGAGACAGGGAAGTGAACATGTATTGGGGGATGGCAATTCATTTTGATTGTGAGGGTTACGTACGAGACATGAAATAAGTGAATTAGGAAATTCAGATTTAAGGGAGAAGGGATGTGAAAGACAAAGGATGGTTTTGAACTTTATTCTGGGACTTTCTGGAGTCAGTGGAGACTTTTCAAAATGTTTTCATATCAACAATGAGCTCAACTTCAAGAAAATTAAGCTAGCAGCCAATGGAAATAGATTAGAGAGCAAGGTATTACAGACAGGCATTGCTTTGGGCAGTTACTGGGATAGCCAGTCAACATTGATGGGAATAAAAAGGGAACATTTCTCCTGAGTCAAGGGGACAGTTCCAAAAACATTTACTCAAACACACTCATTAAATTCTTCCTGTGGGAGAAGCACTTTGGTGAATTGACTTGGACTCCCTCCCCTCTCGGTGAGGATTACAAAAATTATAATTTGATAACTGTAGTCAAAACTCCCCCAGCTGCATATGCTATGAAAATTATCCTTGACAAACAAGTCTAACCTTGTCGGGAAACACTTTGAGCTGTGAAATCCAAGGCTGGAATCTCCTCTCAGGGATAGACAATAAACAAGCCTGCCGGTTCACAGTCATAGCCTGTACTAAAATCCTGTGACCAGCAGATGGCGATTACAAGCTTTTGCTGATGCAACAAGTGGCTCCTAAAAACGTGGAGAAAATTGAAGTCCTGACCAGGGGAGACTGCTGCGATGGCAAGAGAGAAGAGACTAGCGTGGCACAATGAGATGTCAAGGCCACGAAAGCTGGGCTTGCACTTTAACATAGTCCTAGTGAAGTCACGCAATTCAGAGCTATCTTTCAAACTATGTGCCCGTATCTGCTGGTAAGGAAGGAATTTGTACTGGCATACAGCAAATACTGAAAACACTTTTCCTGTTCTACAATCCCTCGAAGTTAGTTTACAGGCAGGGTTGTAGCTGTGCTTCGACAGAGCTGAATAGATCTTTGGGCCAAGCGTAACAAGGCAACTTGAAAATCTCAAGCATTCTTCAACACGCACTATGTCTACTTTCATATTATAAGACATAATTTTTATTACATAGATTTAGATATAATAAAGAAAGCTTATGGTTAAATAAAGCAAAATAAAATCATGCAGTCATGGAGGCATAAGCCTGTAATCACAGTGCTTGCGAGCTTGAGGCAAGAGGTTTATGAGTTTGAGGACAGCCTGACCTACACAGTGGTGCTACATAGTGTGACTCTTTCTCAAAACTTAAATTTTATTTATTATTTAAATGTATTAAATTTATAAATTTAATTTTAAATAAATATGTATTAATTTTAAAAATTAATTTAAAATTAAAGCAAGGCTGGAGAGGTAGCTCAGTGGTTCAAAATAATTATCTGCTTTGCCCCATAATGCTTTTACTCCCCTAGTTTCTGTAATTAGTCCAGGTTATATACTCACATCTGAAGATTTAAAACTATAGCCATAGATGAGAGAGAACGTGTGGCATTTATCTTTCTGAGTCTGGATTACCTCACCCATTATAATATCCATTTACCTGCAAATGTCATGATTTCATTTTTACACTGGGTTTGCTTGTTTTCTTGACTCTGCATTCTGGATATTTATTAATCCTGTCTCAGATGTAGATCTGGAAATGATTCTTTCACACTTTGTGGACTTCCTCTTTATTGCTCATTTCCTTTGCTGTACAGAAAGTCTTTAGCTTTATGGGTTCTCATTTGCTAGTTGTGGCCTTTAGCTTCTGAATGAGTAGAATATTTTTCTGAGAGTCCTTTCCTGCACCTATATCTTCTAGGGTCCTGCCTATGTTTTCTTCTAGCGGTTTTGGAATTTCTTGTTTCACTTATAGGTCTTTGATCCATTAAAAGTTTCTGTTTACAATAACAGATAAGGGGTTAATTCATTCTTCTACATGTAGAGTTTTCCCAGCACCATTTGTTGAAGAGGCTATATTTCCTCCAGTGTATGGTTTTGGCATCTTTGTTGAATATTAATAGGTGCAGGAGACTTGTCTGTATTCTGTCAATCATGTTTTAAATAAATGCTGATTGGGCAGGTAGGAAGTATAGGCGGGTCAACCAGACAGGAAGTAGAGGCAGGGCAAGGAGAACATCTAGGAAGCAGGAAGCTCCCTTGGCATTCCTGCGCAGACCACCAAGGAAGCAGGATGTGTCCCTGTCCCAGCTGAGAAAAGGTACCGGCCATGTACCTGGCATGGATGGGAACAATGGGTTAATATAAGTTATGGGAGCTGTAGGAAGACTGAGTTAATGGGCCAAACAGTGTATAACTTAATGTAGACTCTCTGTGTGATTTTCTTTGGTGCTTGCCAGCTGCGGGGTACCGGGCGGGACAGTAACCCCAACAAGCAGGACCCTCATGTTACAATTAAGTG
Organism: Dicrostonyx torquatus; assembly: GCA_028555095.1. Classification (NCBI taxonomy): domain Eukaryota; kingdom Metazoa; phylum Chordata; class Mammalia; order Rodentia; family Cricetidae; genus Dicrostonyx; species Dicrostonyx torquatus. The sequence continues at coordinate 515,300 of JAQHUG010000121.1, forward strand.
GGTGGAAATATGTGCATCTAATTCTAGGTCTTCTTTTCCATTGAACAACAGGTCTGTTTTTGTGTTTCTATTACTATAGCCCTGTAATATAACTTGAAAGCTCTCATGAAAACTCATCTGACATTATTATTTTTGCCTAGAATTGCTGTGACTATCAAGGATCATTCGTGATTGTTATAATGTTAGAATCTTTCTATTTCTGTGAAGAATGTCATGAGGTTTTGTTTGGCATTTTATTGAATCTATAAATTACATTGAATCAGATATTCATTTTCCAAAATTAATTCTACCAATTCATTAGCATAGGAAGATTTTCCATCTTCAAGTGTCTTCCTCAATTTCTTTCTTTGGACATTTGAAGTTTTGGTTGTAGAGGTTCTTCACCTTCTTGGTTAGATTTCTTTCTAGATATATTGTTAGAGGTCACAGAAAAAGGGGTGTGTTCATGGTCACTTTCTCGGCGTGTTTGCTATTGATGTATAGAAAGTCTACTGGTTTTGCAAATTATTTCAGTGTCCTATCACTTCACTGAAAGTTTTGATCATTTTAAAAGTTTTGGGTGGAATTTTGTATCATCTAAAACTATGAATAATTTAGTTTTGTTTCCTATTTGTATCCCTCCCATCCTATTCTTTCTAACTCTTTTTATCTTGAAAGCATGGTTAATTTTATTAAAGGCCTTTTCTGCATCTATTGAGATGATCCCTTTATTTTGTAAGATAGAATTTCAGAATTGTTTTGATTTTAATTTTTTTTATTTAGTCCCTGATGTCGAACACTTCCTTAAGTGTTTCTCAGCCATTTGAGCTTCTTCTGTTAGGAATTCTCTGTTTAGATATGTACCCCATTTTTAAAATTAAATTATCTGGTTTGTTGATATCTAGTTTCTTCAGTTCCTAATATATTTTGGAAGTCAGCCCTCTGTTCTATGTGGGTCTTGTGAAAATCTTTTCCCATTTTGTAGGCTGCTGGTTTTTTCTATTGACGGGTACTTTGATTTACTGTTACTTTTTGTTAATTTTTATACCTGTCAGAATGGCTAAGATCAAATACACAAGTGACAGCTCATGCCGGGCGGTGGTGCATGCCTTTAATCCCAGCACTTGGGAGGCAGAGGCAGGCAGATATCTGTGAGTTCGAGACCAGCCTGGTCTAAAGAGCTAGTTCCAGGACAGGCTCCAAAGCTACAGAGAAACCCTGTCTTGAAAAACAAACAAAAAAAAAACAAAAAAAAAACAAGTGATAGCTCATGCTGGTGAGAATATGGAGCAAGGGAACAGTGCAAACTTGTACAGCAATTTTATATATCAATATGGTGGTTTCTCAGAAAATTTGGAATCAATTTACCTCAGAACCCAGCTATACCATTCAATCATACCACAAGGACACTTGTTCAACTATTGTCACAGCAGCTTTATTTGTAATAACTAGAACCTGGAAAGAACCTATATGTCCCTCAACCAAGGAATGGATTTAAAAAATATATGGTACATTTCCACAGTGGAGTATTACTCAGTTGTTAGAAAAAAAGACACTTGGAAATTTGAAGACATATGGATGGAATTAGAAAAAAATGATGCTGAGTGAGGTAACCCAGACTGAGAAAGACAAACATGGCATGTACTCACTCATAAGTGGGTATTAGCTCTAAAGTAAAGGATGCAATCCATGGCTCCAGTGAGAATGGGTAACAAGGAGGGTTCATGGAGGGGTGCTTGGAACTCCTTGGAAAGAGGAAATAAAAAAGATTTCCTGAGTGGTCTGAGGATGAATGGGGATGGAAATATGAACAATCAGGGGTTTTTTTTTGGAGGGGTGAGGCTGGAAGTATTAAAAGAGACTGCTGGAAAGGGGTGGAATTTTGGAGTCAGGTAAAAACCTGGAACAAGGGAATCTCCCAGTAATCTAAAAGGAACACCCCAGCTTGAATTTCTATCAATAGTAGATATGTAGCCTGAACTGGTCATCCCCTGTAATTGCACTGGTGACTTCCCCAATTGTCATCAGAGAGCCTTCGTACAGTGACTGATGAAACAGATACAGAGACCCACAGCCAAACATTAGGTGGAGCTCGGGGAATCCTGCTGAAGAGAGGGAGGAAGGATTGTAGGAGTCAGAGGGGTCAAGGACATCACAAGAAAACTCTAATCCGGGCTCACAGAGACTCACAAGACTGAACTGACATCCAGGGAGCCTGTATAGGACAGACCTAGGCACTCTGCCTATATGTGACAGTTGTGTAGCTTGTTCCTCTTGTGGAACTCCTAACAGTGGAAGCGGGAGGTGTCTCTGACTCTTTGCTGACTTGTGAGACCCTATACCATGTTTTGTTGATACTCATGGGAGACCTGGCCTTTCATATACACAAGCAGTGAAGGAGTGGATTGAGTGGTGGGAAATGGGAGATGAGGGGAAGGGATTGGGAGAAGAGGAGGAAAGGGAAACTGCAGCCAGGATGTAAAGTAAAAAATAATCATAATTTGGTTGAACTAACTGGTGGAGGCTGCTCAGATGACACAATCTGCAAAGACTGGGATAGTGGAGACTTCTTCACATATGACAAGTGTTGTGACTTTTTTCTGGGGAGACACAAATATCCATTTATTCTAGATATAATAGTTGTATCCAAGTCTAATTTAGTGTACCAATGAGTTACTTTTGGAAGCACAGGGGAGAGATTATTTACGGGATTTTGGGAACTCACAGGCATCTTTACAATGGGACTCATTCCAGCACGGGTGTCAACTTACAAAAGGTACATCTCCACAGATCCTTATCCCAATTTGCAAGCAGCTCCAACAAAACAGCCCAGAAATTAGTTACTACTTTTATAACTTTGGTTCTAGACCTTGTGAATCTTGAAATTTTCTTAGCTTCCTTAGTCTTATATGTGTCTTAACTTACTGAACCTTATAAGACTCCCTCTTCCTTGCAGGAGGGAATGCTTGAAAGTTATACAAAAAAAGATGAAAAAACTAAGGTGACATTGTACCACAAAAGAATATACTATACTCTCCCAGTGAAGAGCTCAAATACAAATGATATATAGAAACTTTGAAACAAAGAATTCTAAAATAATAAACAGTGGGAAGTTTAACAACTTTCACAAGAAATTAAAGAAACTTCAGTAGGAAGAACAAACTATCAGAGAAACAAACAAAGCTTCTAAATTCAGCAAAAGATAGAAATCATATAAAAATCCAAACAAAGCACAGCACTGAAAAACACAAAATAGACATCAAAAGAAATTGTAAAAACTTCCAGTTGCTGGCTATTCAGGCAAAAATAACCTGTGAACTCAAAGACAAATCATTTGAAATTTGAAATTGAAAAATGTAGGGTCAAGAGAAACAAGAAAAGAATGAAGAGGAAGAAGGCAAAGCACTTTTGCTAGAACATCAAGAGAGCAAATGTGATGAAAAGAACTTGGAAAGGAGAATAAAGTAGACATCAAAAAAATAGAAAATGTGAAAAATATGAAGTTTGAAAAATAAAAATCAGCCAGGCGGTGGTGGTACACGCCTTTAATCCCAGCACTCGGGAGGCAGAGGCAGGAAGATCTCTGTGAGTTCGAGGCCAGCCTGGACTACAAGAGCTAGTTCCAGGACAGGCTCCAAAGCCACCGAGAAACCCTGTCTTGAAAAAAACAATAAATAAATAAATAGATAAATAAAATTAAAGAAATTATAAATCAAGTTACACTGAGTGTGACAAATACAGATTACCTAAACAACTGAAATACAGTAAGTTAATATCTTCTATGTATTTCCTCTTTCACTTCAATTTGTTTCGTTCAGCTCCTGGCTTTGAAAATATTCATTGCTCACATATTCAAGGTAAGTACAGAGATAAAGTTTGATACCTTTAAAATGATTATACAATTAATTATATATAGAGGAATAAGTTCAGAATACCCTTTGGATAACATGGTAATTATAAGCAATTACAATGTATTTTTATTCTTGAAAATTCCTAAGTGCCAAAAAGCTTAAATCAATTCTTTTAGAATTCAAAATGCATACATATTTAGAAATATCAGATTATATTAGAAATAGTTAGGAAGCATTAGAAACTGTTAGGAAATCTTAGAAATAGAAACTGTTAGTCTCACAAAGCAATTCACAAACAAACAAACAAGAAATAGTTAAAAACTGTTGGTAACTCTTAGGAACTGTTAGAAACCGTTGGTAGCTCTCAGAAACTCTTAGGAACTGTTAGAAACTGTTGGTAGCTCTCAGGAACCCTTAGAAACTGTTCAGAAATGTTAGAACTTATTAGGTACTGTTAGGAATGTTAAGAACCATTAGGAAGTTAGGTATTGTTATGAACTTCCACTGACCATTAATGGCCATAGGAAAACAGCTTAACTCAGGAAAGACAAACTGGCATGACCAATCAGGGAGAAGAGAGAGTGGGGTTCTAGAAGGGCTATGGGCTCAGGACACTATAAAAGAGAGCCCTTGTCATTTTTGTTTTTTCTTCCCCGTGTCTGGTGCTTCTGCAATCTCTGCATCTACCTGGTCTCTACCTGTCACATCCACTTTCTTAACACCTGCTGTTTTGCTTTTCTAGAATTTTGGCCTTCTGTCTTTCCCAGATGTCCAATATTCTGTTAGTTGCAGGGAATGTGATCAATTCCCTGCAACCCAAGACCACCATAACAAATTTATAGAAATTAAAATGTATCATAATAGGATATTATGAAAAAATAATCAAATGACACAAGAAATTGAAAAACTCCTAGAAAGATATAACCAAAATGGAATAAACCTGAATATACTAATAAGAGATTGAATTAGTTGATAAACAAACAAAATCTACCAACAAGGAAAACTCTGAGAAAAATGGTTCCAGAGTAATTTTATCAAATATTTAAAAGGTATCTAAATCATTTGTAAATTCTGGAAAACTAGAAATTTGTTATAACTTACTCCAAGATTCTAGTTTGTCCTTGTATTAAAAATAAACATTGCAAAAGCAAGATGATGATAAATCACTCTCATTAATATCATGCACAAATCCTCAATAATCAATTAATAAGGGGAACCCAGAAATATTTAAAAGGGATTATACACAGAAACCATGTAGGATTTATCCAAATAACACATAATTGGTAAAAAAAATCCGAAAATTAATTAATGTAATATGCAGTTCTCAATGGGCTAAACAAAGAAAACATTAGTTCAGCAAGCACAGAGAATCACTAGATAAAATTAAAATAATGGTATCTGTAGTAATAACTCAGTGGATAAGAATGTACACTACATGTTCACATGCCTACATACACATAATGAAAAATAAATTCAAAATTTAAATTAAAATCAGACATCTCTTGCCTGAGCCTAGTTTGAACACACCCAACTGTACTTAACCTCTAGGCTTCAGCCAGGACTTACTCTACCTGTATCCACCCACAGGTACCTTCTGCTTCTACCTCTCCACTCCATAATCAGATTTCCCACATCCTCCTTCAGGGTCTAGTTTGGAGAGTACCCCTGACAACCTCATCCTTATTTTTCTGCAACCCACCAGATTTAGCTTGGGTCATACAACCAGTGCAGCAGCGTAGCCTGGTCTTCCTTGCCTGAACTGCAAAGAAACTAGACCTGGGATTGGGCCAGGATACTCTCTACCTATCTCCTAAAGAACAGGCCTCTCCCAAGTCATAACCACCTGTGATGGCTAGTCTTTGTTGTCAACTTGACTACATCTGTAATTAACTAAAATCCAAAATTGAAGGGCATACAATTGTTGGATATTTTTGCTTAATTTGAAGTAGGAAGATCTACGTCTAATCCAGATTTTGAGGCAGGAAGACATATGCCTTTAATCTGGGTGAGGAGGGAAGACACACCTTTAATCCGGGCCACACCTTTCTACTGGAAACCTGTGTAAGGACATGAAAGAAAGAAGCTTTTGCTCTTTGCCTGATTGCCTTGCTAGGAAGTCCATTCCTTGTCCTGTGTTAGAACCTAATTCTTGGGTATTCCAGCATATACTGAAGAACAGCTGAGACATTCAGCCTCGGGGACTGAGCAACATCTGGATTCTTGCACTTTCTGTTCACAGCCAACCATTATTGGATTAGCTGGACTGCAACCTGTAAATCACGTGTGTGTGTAGTTGTGTGTGTGTGTGTGTGTATTTGTATATTATTCTAGAGAACCCTAATACTCATTTAGTTAGTACCAGGAGTGGAGTACTGCTGTTCTGTCCACAACAAACTCAGAATTAGAAAAGGAAGTCAACAAGCCTAGAGCTCATCACAAGAAAACCAACAATATTAATGATCAAGCCAGTATTTTTCTTCAAAACTGAACTGTTTTATAGAAATGCTTGGTGATGGGAATCACAGAGATGAACTCCAGGACACAGAATTTAAGAGAACAATCATAAACTTCTTCAAATAATTCAAAGAGCTTAAATTAAGAAAAAAGAGCTTAAGGACATTTATGACTGATGCTCAAGGTAATATAAGCATTAGGCTGATGGAAAAGATGAAGACAATCCGATGATTAAGAATGAAATAAAGGGGGGAGGGTGAGTGGGGAAGCGGGAGGGAAGTGGGAGGAGGGGAGAAGGTGGAAATTTTGATTGGTATTATTTATAAAGTAAAAAATAAAATAAAATATTTGAATTCAAAAAGAATGAAATAAAGTCAGGAGATGGTGGCATTTCATTTGTATTTTAATAAATAAAGCTTGCCTGACTATCAGAGAGTAAAACAGCCCCACTGGTCAGCCTTACAGACCAGGCAGTGGTAACACACACCTGTAATCCCAGTAGCCATATTAGTTTGTCACAGAAACCAGGCGGTGCATGCCTTTAATTCCAGTGGTGCATGCCTAGAAAGGATTATAAAATGGAGGAGACAGCTCTCAGTCACAGTCTCATTCCGAGATTCTTGAAGGCAGGATGACCATTTCATACTGACGTTGAGCTAAGAACCAGTGGCTGGCTGCTTTGCTTTTCAGATCTTCATGTTGACCCCAATTTCTCTGAGTTTTTATTAATCATGCTTCATAGAAACATTGTAGAGTACGCAAATCGAAATGAAGATGGAATTGAAAAATGCAATAGCTCAACTCTAAAATTTAAACGAAAACCTTATAAGTAGAATGAATCAAGCTAAAGACAGGATAGTAGATCTTGAAGATAAATGATCTAGACTAAATAAGGAAGGAACATGAAAACTTTTTTTTAAAAAAAAATACATAGTAAAGGAACACACAGGAAATGTGTGATACCATGAAAATCCAAAACTTTGAAATTATAGACAAAGATGAAGGAGAAGAATCCAAAGTCATGGCATAGACCAGATCTTCAATAAGACTATAGAAGAAAATTTCCCCAAACAAAAGAAAGACAAATCCATACACATACCAGAAGCACATGAAAAACCAAGCACAGACCAGAAAATTCCCAGAACATATCATATTTAAAACACTATGTATAGATAACAAAAAAGTATATTGAAAGCTATAAAAGTTATATGAAAGGCAAATAAAGTTTTCTATCATTTATCTAACATACAGGATGCCAGAATCTCTGTTCTGGTTGTTATAATTACTATAATAGTTTCACTGCAAATAGTATTTTTTTAAAGAAGTATTCTGGCTACTTCTATGTCAACTTGATATAGCTGGAGGTTTTTGGGAAGAGGGGACCTCAATTGAGAAAATATGTCCACCAGATTGGCCTATGGGTATGAACAATACAAATATTAAAAAAATACAAAAAAAGTATATTTTCTTGATTGATGATTGGTATGGGAGGGCCCAGCTCACTAGGGAAAGTGCTACCCTTGAGTTAGTGGTCCTGGGTACTATAGTAAATCAGTCAAAGCAAATCATAAAGAGCAAGCCAGTAAACAGCACTCCTCCATGGCCTCTAGATTAGTTCCTGCCTCCAGGTGCTTGTCCTGTTCTACTTTTTGCCTTCAATGATAAATTATGATATGGAAATGTAAGTGGAATAAACTCTTTGTTTCACAAGCTGTTTTTGGTCATAGTGTTTTATCACAGCGATAAAAATTCTAACTAATTAAAACAACTACATGGATTTGGCAATTGTTAAGGGAGAAAGATTCAGCTTTTTCAACAATGAATACCCTAGAAGTAGGTCACCCATGTCTTATACCCATGGAAATATGGGCACCACTGATTGGATTCATATATATATATATGTTGTAACTAGGAGGAGAGGTGTGTATTGTGTTCCCAAGCCTCTAGCCACTGGCCTGCTCAGCTGCTGGCCGCCTGCACCCGAAATAACCACATGAGAATGGCATTCATTCAAAATCTGCCTGGCCCATTATCTCTAGCCTTTTCTTGGCTAGCTCTCACATCCAAACTAACCCATTATAAAAGTCTGTGTGTCACCATGAGGCGGTGGAGTTACCGGGGATCATTCGGCATGTCTGACCCTGGAGGCTTCATGGCGGGCTCCTCATGGCCACTGTGTCATTTCCTTTCTCTCTCACTGCCTTCCGCTCTGTCTACTCTGCCCACCTAAGGGCTGTGTCCTCTCCTATAGGCCAGGCAGTCCTTTATTCAACCAATGAGAGTAACAGAAATAAAGATGGACCCTCCTACATATATATATATATATACATATATATATATACACATATATATGGACAGATGATAGATATACATAGAATAAGATACAAACTATAGAGTGAAATGTGAGAGGAAGACATAGGAGGAGGTAGAGAGAAGGAAGGGGTAGAAATGGTCAAAGTGCATAGTACTCATGCATAAAATTCTTCAAAAATAAACTCTATTACCCTGGAAATGGCTTAACGAATAGAATATAGTGCCATGAGCCATGTCACATGGGATACCCAACTATGACAATTTTATGTAAATAATCTATGCTTTGAATTGTTTTGTGGTAATTAGAGTATTATAGGCCATTATTTTTCTTCCTTTCCACTATATTTCAATCTCAGAAATGTGTGAATGGGTTTCCATATCAGTTTCAGAGTGTTTCTAAAATTGAAAATGTAATCTTCCAAATGAAACTGTGTCATCAAATTATACAAAAGCTAATCCTTTATCTTCTATTTTCTTTTATCTGAGTCTCTTAAATCTTTTCTTAGCATATTTTAGTGCTAATAAGCTGGTATGGATGTCAGCAAACTCAATTTCCTGTTCCAGCCCTGCCCCTAACTTGCTGTGTGCTCTTGGTTAAACAACTGACCTATAAACCTCAGATCCCTAATCTATGAAATATGGAAGTAATTTTTAAGTTCCCTTCCTTCTTTAATATTATGACACTTTGTGATTTTCTGCCCTGATTTTCTTCATTCTTCTTTCTGTAAAGCCTTCCATCTATGACATAATGTTTAGGCAATGCATGCCTTTTGAAGAAGAGAATGCTATATAAATAAATGTGGCCAATAATGTAAATAGTGAAGGAGAATGACAGTTCCAGAGGTAATAGGGAAGCATATTCTTCCTCTGAGAGCACCACTGTGTACAGAAGCAGTTGAATTTTTATAAGTTCAACTTATAAAAATTATGAAATAATTTCCCATTATTTCATAATCTCCTGGAGCTCAATAAAAATGTCTTTGTAAAGTTAATATAGAGAGTCTTTAACTTATTTATTCCATATGTAAAATATACTGAAGTTCTGTGACCTTTGGAGATTTGAAACAAAACTCACTAGAAGACACTAAGAAAACCAGAGCTGAACTGAGATCATACCTGACACTTTCACAGGAGAATTTTTTAAAGGGCAAAAAATTCACAGGTCATTCACATCACTTAAAGGGAATTAATTTGAAAATTAATTTAGTCCAAGGATTTATTTTCCATTTCAAATAACAATATAATAGAATAAATTAGTAAAATGGCAGAAAGTCATATTTTGTTTGTTTGTTTATTGTTTGTGATAGCACATTAAGTAATGCAGTTTATGTGGCTTAGTATTTTAAGTTAAATCTTCCTTGTTATAGAAGTTTAAAAGCCCTCAAATAACAGTTTTCCTTCTAAATTACTATTTAAATTTAGCGTATCGGTTGCTAAAGTGTGTGTGTATATATATAAAGGAAGAGATTTTCTTCTCTGTAAGCACAGAATATATGGAATGCAAAGGAAATATTCACTCTAAATAATGCTTAACAGTCTCTTTACTCCCCCAAATAATGATAAATGGCAGCCTGCAAAAATTATATCCAAATGTTGACGTCTGGGGAACAGATGATAATTCTTCTTATAAGAAGAATGGGCTATTGGAGAATAGTGATTGACAGCAAAGGTCAGAATGTGGAGAGCATGTGTTAGGCTCCTTCAGATCCTAGGGAGTTGCTGACAGGTCCCTCTTGAGTTTCCTTCCTTCTCACCCCAGAAGCAGTTTGGAATGCTTGCAGAGTTTTCTCAACCTAGGAAGCTCCACTGAATTTTTTTTTCCCAGAATGGTAAAAGTTCTCTAGCCTTTATGGAACATTGAGACAAATTTGAAGAAGTGCTTGAATGATGCCCAATAAGTTTTATTTTAAGATGTTGTCCTTGTATTACAAATGCTACTTAATCTTCAGCATGCATTGTATGTAGTTTCAACTGGAAAGACATGGAAGGCCCCTTGAAAGTACACCCTAACTTTAAAGTATTAAGTGACCTCAAATGGGAGAATAATAACATAAAAATACAGCATAACTTTACTACAACAGACTTACACATAATAAGCACTCTTTAGATGTGTAATTAGGTAGCCATGAGACACCTAAAATAAGATTATGAATTTTTACATAAATGTTTATGCTTCACTTATAAAAAAAACTACACCTTTAAGTGTAAATCTAGAGTCTGCTATTACCACCACTCTTAAACCTCATCCTTATGTTCTTCCCTAATAACATTGCTACGAAATAAATGGCTAAGCAGGTGACAGAGTGTATTGTACTTGCAGAGGACCTGGGTTCAGTTCCCAGCACCCACACTAGGCAGCTCACAACCATCTGTAACTCCAGTTCCAAGGAATCTGATGCCATCTTCAGGCCTCTGTGAACACCTTCATGCACATGACACATAGAAACTCACACAGGAGCACACACATACTCTTAATTAAAAATAATCAGCCTTAATATGAGGGTTTATGCTGGGCAGTGGTGGCGCACGCCTTTAATCCCAGCACTCGGGAGGCAGAGGCAGGCGGATCTTTGTGAGTTCGAGACCAGCCTGGTCTACAAGAGCTAGTTACAGGATGGGCTCCAAAGCTACAGAGAAACCCTGTCTTGAAAAAAACAAAAAAATGAGGGTTTGTGCCTAGTCTTACTGCAACCTGATATGCCTGGTTTGGTTGATATCCCTGGGAGGCCTGCCCTTTTATGTAGGGAAACAGAGGAGGAGTGAATCTCTGGGAGAAGGGAAGTAGGAAGAGCGACTGGGAGGAGAGGAGGGAGGGAAAACTGCAGTCAGAATGTAATATATGAGAGAAGAATAAATAAAGTAAATAAATAAATCTTCTAAAAATAAAATCTTTTTATTAGCTTGATGTGTATCTTTTCATAACCTTTTCCATGAATTTAGACATACTTAAATGTACCCACAAAATAGAAATCACTTAAAATTAATTATAGGTACATAGTTTTTTAGTTGAATTATTTCAAGCTATAGTTAGTGACATCTAATATTATCTGTGAATTATTTTAAAATAATTTCTATAATAGTATTCATACAATTCTGCAACTTTAATTCTCTATTTGGGGTATTTCCATTTTACTGCCTATAGAAATACTTTATTTAATTATACTATGACTATAGTCCCCATATGTAGTTTACTTATATTTTGGTTTGAGTCTAGCCTTTAACAGCTGAGCCATCTCTCCCCCCCTTTTTTGTGGTTTAATTGCACAATATTTAGCCATTCACAAACTGGCATTTGCCTCTATATAATTTCAGATTTCACTATTTTACTTTAATTTTTAATTGATAATTAAAAACACAAAATTTGGAACTTGAGAGATGCATTCATGGATAAGAGCACCTGACTGCTCTTCCAGATAACATAAGTTTGATTCCCAGCATCCATATCAGATGACTCACAGCTGTCGGTAACTCCAGTTTCAGAGGATCTGACATGCTCTTCTAGCCCCAGGAGTACCAAGCACACCCATGCCACACTTACATACATGCAGGCAAACACTCAGAAAAATAAATCAGTATTTTTAAAGAAATCTTTTATTAAAAACAATAAAATATATGTTATAATAAGGTATGTAACATTTTGCATATGTATACATTGTATATTACTTAAATTGGCTTTAACATATCTATCTTTTCCTTCCAATTAACAAATATTTAAGTGCGTAGCTTGTAGTACTGTGCTGCAGTTGAAGACAGTGTGGATAACCGTGGTCTGTGTTACCACTGAAGGCCATATGGATGGCTGTGGGCTGTGCTGCCACCTAAATCCTTGTTGATATCAATGACCTTTTATGACAACTTCCCCACCCCACCCACAAAAGAAGCAGTCTAGACAGGAATTCATTGAAGAGAACTCTTAAAAATTGTGTTAGGGACGCTGAAGTGTAGCTCTTCACACTTGATGGCTTTCTGTGGGAGTGGGGGTAGGAAAGGACTCAGTTTTCTCTAAGGGGCTACCCACTGGGAGTTTGACAACACAAAATAGACTTCTTTTTTGTTCTTTCGTCTTCTTTTTTCTTGGAGGGGGTCAGAAAGGTTGGGGGTGGACTTGGGAGGACTTGGAAGTGAGTGTGATTGGGGTACATTATGTGATATTCCCAAATAATCAATAAAAATATTATGTTGAAAAAATACTCAGGTCAGAGTATTTATTAATACTGATGGTCAGGCTTCTTCAGTTGATAAAGGTATTATTCACTACCACACCTCATAATCTGAGTTCAGTTCCCAGAATCCTTATGGTGAAACAAGAGACCTGACTACCATTGAGCTGTATTCTCATCCCTGCATATGGGAAATGACAATACATGCGACCACAATAACTAAGTAACTAACAAAGTAACTAATAAAATATGTAAATAAATACATTGAAAAAACTCTTTGAGGCTTGAAAATAAGTACTCAACAAAATAGGAAACTTATTGCTTTTCCCAAGCTTCTGTTCTTTAGCGACTGCACTAAGTAATGTAAACAGCCACAGCAAAATATTATCCACTGTGTGCCTTATAAACAACAAAGGTAGTTTTCATGTGGCAAGTTTTCTTTATATCAGTTAGGATTTAGTGTCATTTCTCTTTAAGTAATTTTATAGTTATCTGTAAATTCTAGTAATTCATTAGGAGTTGTAGCAGTCAGTTAGAAAAACAAAAAAACACAGTAAAAATTTAAGTAAATCATTGCTTAAAATGTATTGTAGAAGTTTAAAAAGTAAGGGACATCAGCCAGATTCATTATTTGTATGTATGTATGAATGCATTATGTATGTATTCTGCCCTAGACTTGGTAGTAGACACTTTTCTGAGAAACTGTGATTTTTTTGTGGAAAACTATGCTTTAAAATGTTCAGTGTTACTTATTTGGTCACTTTCTGCAATATTTAGAATACATCAAAGTATTAAATTCAGTTTTCCCATTGTGTCATTGATACATATGTTAACATTTTTGTAGTGTTTGGTACTTGGTGAACAGTGGTAAAATATTTCTTGTACAGAATCGTAGTCACTCATTCTGATAAGACACAAATATATAACTAAAATAGCATCAGTGGACAAGACCTGTAAACTTTCTTCCAGTTGGAACTGCCATTTGGGAATGTGTGTGGCTGCAGGGACTTGAGCCTGACTGGTGAGGGAAAGAAGAAATGACAGACAAATAGACACACAAACATAAAGCTGGGGATAGAGAAATCTTTGTACCCTGGAAGCTCAACAAGTTAATATATAGAGCTGAACAGAGGGGTGGGGTTATTGATTATAACTGACATGGAGGCAATATTATTGCATACAAATAACAAGGAGTCAGAGTTTATGACATATATTTGGATCAAGGAGACAAGTTTAGCTAAGCAAAGTAGGAGCAGCCTCAGTAGGATATCAGTCTTTAGGCTGTAAATATCTCTGGGGGTATGGGGAAACTATGGCAGACATATACTGTACACTCTATCAGCGCCTATACTCAGACACCCAGTGAAGGCTTTGACAGATCCCTTTTTGCCTCTCTCCAGTTGGGGGAAACTTTGTTTGCCAGTTCCCTTTGGGTCTGAGGCTAGGGTCCTCGACATGCCCATGCTCATGTTAAGAACACACATTCCTTCAGGCTTCACACACTCAGGGTTTCTTCTGTTCCTCACAAAGGGTCACATGTTAAAGGTTCCACTACCTCCAAGTAGCATCACAGACTAAGAATGAAGCCTTTATCCATTTCATATTCAAGTTCTGTTCATCTGATAATGCAAAATGCATTTAGCCCTTCTCCAAAAGGTCTCAAAGTCTTAAATGTTGCATCCTTGCTTAAAGGTCTAAGTTTCATGGTTCCCCCAAACTCAAGGCAATCTCTCGGTAAGTTTCTATTAAAAACAAAGCAAAAGTTGTATATGTCCAAGACATAATAACACAGTATGAAAACCCTCAAGCCAAAAGGAAGAACAGGCAAACAAAAAGGAGGAACTGAATCAGAGGCAGGGTGAAAGGGAATGATGCTATCTGTAAATCCTAGAACAGCATGTCTGTCATCTTAGATACTGGATGGCATGATATGAGCACCTAAGAGCAGCGATAGCACCACCACCATTATCTTGCTAGCTGAAGCACACACAGTCACTCTTGGGCTGCCCTTGCTAGTTGCCTAAAGCTTTTCTCAGGAAACAAACCATCATCCTTGCTTCTCTTATCTTTGGGTTTCCGGTGAATATTAGCCTTCACTCTCGAAGCTTCATATTGTCGTAGGACAATATTAACCAATTTGATTAAAAAGGGGGTATTTTATTGGAGGGGATAAAACTTACAGATAAATGTCCCAAACCACGTTCCTCTGGTCGCAAACAGGAAACCGAGTCTAGACGTCAGCATGAAAGCCGGAAGCAAGTTAGCTCGGAGAGCGGCTGCTGCTCTTTTTAAAATGAAAACCACACCCCACATTGGGCGGGTATCTTAGAAGCCATTGGCTGAAAGCAAGAGGGCTTAATCTCCCACAGCAGCTTCACACATCACCCTGTCTGGGTGGACCTGAAATAAATGACCATGCCACACACTGTCTGACATTTCCATCTCCTTGGAAACTTCCATGAAATCAAAGCTTTCAGATTACAAAGTCTATGAAAGAAGTCACTTATGAACAACACTAAGGTTTCCAACTGGCATGAGCTGCATATACAGAGGCCCACCTAAACCTCAGTTGCAGTGGTCCAAGTTTTTCAATGCCTGAACACTGGAATATGAATCCTGAGAAAACAATTCCCAGGTGATCTTGAAAGAACTTTCTTCTTAATTGAAAGAGTATTCAGATGTCATGAATGTTGTTTCTTTTAGCTGTTTACCAAATGAACCCAAAGTAAAAAGTACCAGAGCAGGAAAAAAAATCAACAAACTTGCAATTTGAGCAGATTTTCTTTTTTTTAAAAAAACTCCATTAAATGCTGTAAAGGGGGTTAAAAGTTCTTTCATTTTATTTAAATAATTTTTTCATTTATTTTCCATACTGACCACAGTTTCCCTCACTTCTCTCCTCCTGTTCCCTCCCCCCACTCTCATCTACTTGATGTTGAAAAAACATCAAGTGCTTTGTACTGGAAAAACAGAAAAGATGCTTGGGAAAACCCAGTTCATTACAGGATCACAGATATGGAAGTTATGAGAGAACCAACGAGGTGTCAAACAGAACGGTTCAAGCAAACCATAGAGTTTTTTGAGTAATAGCACAATCAATAGAGCACTTGCATTCCAGGAGGACCTGAGGTCAATCCCCAAAACCTACTTTAAATAGTCAGATGTTGTTTGAGTGAGGCTCTGACCTATGTCATCATGAGTCATTTTGTTGCTATGTTTCTTTAACAGAATAGTAGTAATAGGTTTTCTCATAGGATCCATGACCTTTCTAGTCTCAAGTTATTGGCCACTTTAGTATTGTAAGGCATGGGTTCCATCTCATGGAGTGAGCCTTAAAGCAAAGGATGTTTGCTTACCCCCATAACACTTGCACCACTATCAAACCAGTATATATTACAGCCGGGTTGGTGCGTTGGTCGTGGGGTTTATAGATGGGTAATACTGATGATAATTTTTTTCCTCTAGTAGCAGTAAAATACCTTCTAGAACCATGAATGCTAGTCAGTGAGGATGGAGCTTCTATTTGGCACTAGCTCAATTTCTCCATGTTCAATGGCAGAAATAAATGGTGTTTTTAGCAATAGTCCCTTACAATCAGGCTATGGAGTATAATCAATAACCTTGGCAATAACTAGAGATGTTGTGAGGGCCTTTAGGTTCAGCTGTGACCAAACATGCAACAAGATGTAATCCTCTCATGTTACTGGAGGTTTTACTTGGTGGCTTATGATGTCTAGTTTGGACATTGTCTCCCTGTAGTGGTTTAAAAGAAAGTGACCACCATGAGCTCATGTATTTGAATGCTTAGTGCCTAGTTGATGGACTTTTGGGGTTCGGAGTTGTGGCCTTGTTGGAGGAAGTGTGTCACTGGGGGTTTATTTAGAGGTTTTAAAAGCCCAGCAGTCTCAGTCTCTCTCTCTCTCTCTCTCTCTCTCTCTCTCTCTCTCTCTGCCTGCTGCATGTGTATCAGTAGATAAAGCTCTCAGTTACTTCTTAAGCTCCAAGCAGGCCTGCAGGCCACGATGCTCCTCATCATCATAATAATGGACTTGTTGTAAATAGGTGCAGAGGCTGTGTTCCCAGCACCTGAGTGGAGCGTGGGCCCTTTTGTTCCTTCCTGCCCGGTTCTTGGCTGCCAGATAGCTTATGTCCAAAATAACCACACAAAAATTGTATTAATTAAATTACTGCCTGGCCCATTATCACTAGCCTTTTCTTGGCTAACTCTCACATCTAAAACTAACCCATTTCTGATAATATATATCGCCACTTGACTGTGGCTTACCATCATGAGTCTAATCAGTGTCCATCTCGGGCTGGAGAATCACGGCATCTCTGGCAGTGCCTTCTTTCTCATCACCTTCTGTTCTGTCTACTCTGCCCACCTAAGGGCTGGCCTATCCTACAGGCCAAGGCAGCTTCTTTATTAACCAATGAAAGCAACAGAAATAAAGAAGGACCCTCCTACATCATGGACTAAACCTCTGAAACTGTCAGCAAACCCTTACTTAAATGCCTTCCTTTGTGGTCATGTGACTCTTTACAGCAATAGAATAGTAACTAAGATACCTCTTCCATTATTTGGTGACTCTTTTTAGATTTCTTTCATATATGTATGTAAATATTATAGGAAGCTTCTATAATAGTAGGTTTCCATATTTTGGTTTTCCTATAGTTAGTGTTTTTCCACATATTCCCTCCTCTTCCCATCCTCCCATCCCCTTTACCATTTACTCCTCCTATTCCAGTTTCCTTTTAATTTTTTTTAATGCTATACTCTATTTCTCCTTCCTGGAAAGAGTCCTTCTGCCTTGGTCCCTTACTAGCTACCTAATTTCTGTGGTCATTTGGATTTAAACACATGTATTTAAAATTTCTTCTTGCAGTAAATAATTAACACCAAGACTCACATCAGGACAATGTGCAGCGAGTGACAGACTTTGGAGCATTCAGTCCTAAGTCATATGTCTTTATCAAACCCTTCCCATCAAGGCTTGGGGGATCTATGTGGAAGAGGAGGTGGGAAGACTAACAGACAGAGGTGGTGGATGACTCCAAGGAAACAGTGTCTTCCAGACACAGCAGGACTGATGCGCATATAAACTCACAGAGACTGTCACGGCACACACAAAGCCCGCACAAAGTCAAGCCATTCAAACTCCCAGCACAGAGAAGGTGAACTGGGCACAAATTCCCACCCCTAGCCAGGAAACTCTTTTCAATTCATACCTGCTGGGAAAAGAAAAATCAGTTTTCTCAAATGACTTGCCACTGTATATACCAACCATACTCTAGGGCAGTCTCCATGCCCTGGAGTAGTTGGCCAGTACAAAAATCTATGTTTTGGTTTGGTTTGGTTTTTGGTATTTGTTTTTGTCTATTTTTGTTTTCGAGACAGGGTTTCTCTGTAGCTTTGTAGCCTGTCCTGGAACTAGCTCTTGTAGAACAGGCTGAGATCCACATGCTTTTGCCTCCCAAGTGCTAGGATTAAAGGCATGTGTCACCACTACCCTGATTTGTCTTACTTTTGGTTTGATTTTCATTTTTTTTGTTTTTTTTTCCTTGAGGGTAAAAGAGGATGAGGGAGAAGGAACATAAATTTGGGTAAGTAGGGAGGTAGAGAGAATTTGGGAGGCATTGGGGGGGGAAATATGATCAAAATGTATGATATAAAATTTTTAAATAAAAACATCATTTAGAAAAAGATTATTTACCACAAAAAAATGTCAAGTGAAAGGGTACAAGCTTATAAATTACAGTTCTGGGAAGATAATTCCTGTGTCAAGCTAACAAGCAACCTAACCTATATGTCCTACATGATATTTACTTACCATGTCTAATATTCTCATATTCATACCAGAATGCATGAAACTGTGAAATCATTGATTTTGTTGAAATATTACCAAACTTTTAGTGATTGATTTTTTTCTATAAATTTTATCCTTTTCTTTGATTTAAAAAAAGGAAACAGAAATCAAAAGCAAACCTCTATTTTGAATGAGGACAGTGAAAGACCCTGTTTCAAAATCAATAGGGTGAGTGGCATCTGAGAGTGACACACTAGCAATGACCCAATGACATGTATGTGAATGTCCCTGCACACACATGCATCTATATAAACATGCACATATGTGTACTCACACAAAATTCTTAGTAGAACAATAAAATAATTTAACTATTTGAATAAAGAAATAAAATGGGCCTGGTCTGGTGACTTGCGCCCTTAATTCCAGCACATGGGAGACAGACACAAGTGAATCTCTGTGAGCTCAAGATTGGCCTGGTCTTCTTAATGAGTTTCAGGACAACTAGCACTATGTAGAGAGACTGCCATCTAAAAAAAAAGGAAAGAAAAAAAAAGAAAAAAGAAAATGGCATTGGACTTTATTGCATACTCTATTTGAAATGCTCAATTCTTTGATTCTGAAGTTAACGATTAATGGAAAACCACATGAACCTCCTCAAAAGAGTCAGTGAGTTTTCCATCTAGCAATACAGAAGAAACAGAAAGGAAATAAGCCACTCATCTCCATTCAACTTTGAGAACAGCATACTTGGCAGCAGTCTCTACTGTCCTCCATAAATGTAAGACTGTGAACAACACAGAATCAAGGAAAGTATTTACTCATAGTGGAGGTTGTGGCAGTATCTGTATGGCAGAAGACAATGCTATTCTCTTGATACTGGTGTTTCAACAGACACATCTCACAATGCAAAGTTCCAAGGAGCCCTCAGAATTGAGTTGGATTTTGGCATACCAAGGTCATGGTATATTTCTAAATAAAAACAGACAAAAAAGCTTAACTATGAATATAGTGTGTTTTGCCCAATTTAAGTCTAACTCTAACCATCTTTTTAAGCTCATTATTCTTTTCCTTTATCTCCTTTGGGCAATGCCAGAATGTTTGACATTCTGTTAAACCACCATAAATGCAGTATTTTTACTAATTCACAGTGGACAAAGTAATCCCCAAATAACAAAAACAGTATGCTCATCAATGAAATGATTTCTGAAATGTTTTAATGATTTTTGCTATGCTTTTTGACCTTAGGATATATGTCACTTTTTTGCTTATAAGAGCATTCATAATAGTCCATTGCTATTTTGCTTTGGCATCAGCATAATACATTTTCAAGTTCTTACTTAATTTTATCTTCATCTTTTCAAGTATTTCTTTGTAATATATTTATAATATTTACATGACTATAGAATTGAGTTTCTATGGGCTTCAAAGATGTTCAGTGGCTAAAACCACTTCAAGAGGACCTGAGTTTGGGTCCCACTATCCACATATTGACTCAAAACTATTTTTAGCTCCAGTTTCAGGTGATCTGATGCTCTCTTCTGACATTCTTGGGCACTGCATGCACATGGTGCACAGACAGACAAGCAGACAAAATATTCACACACATCAAATAAAATAGATAAATCTAGAAAACTAGTGAATTCAATTTCACTGCATTTCATCTTACAGGTATAAAATTAATCATGAATAGTTTTATATTTGTAAAATAGAATGAGAAAATTAGTTCATTAAACTCTTTCTAAAAATACCAGTTTTAACAATCATCTATTCATAAAAATGTTGACAGGAGCCAAGTAACTGATACAAAAGATATTTGGAATCTACACAAACAACAGAAATTAAAGCAGACATGTTGAAACGTTAGGAAAATAAGTTTTACATTCCGTTTACCACCTTACTCCTAAGGAAGCACGGTACAGAGATAGATGTTTTTTGCATGAGAGATGAATCATGAAGTGAGGACATAATTTTGCTGTACACTCTAGCAGTAGGCCCACACCAGTGATGATTAGTAACAAAACCCGCACAGACTGATGTTTAATTCTTCCCCATTTTGGACCCATGCTCAGGATTCATCTTTGCGGTAAATGAGGTCCTGATGAACCGGGTAACAGACCAAAATATTTTGTCCCAGAACTTAGGTAATCTCCTGTATGTAATGTCAGGCTTGTACCTGTACACAAGACCTCATGCAGGTCCCATGGTTCTAGGCTCCAGACTGGCACTTTGGAATCTAAGCACTATACCTTCTTAGCATCGGGCAATGATGTGCAGCTTCAGTCACCAGGCTATCTCGGAGTGACACAGGTTGCAAGTTTACCTCTGAGCTCTTAGGGGGATATCAACATTAGACCTATGACAGTTTTTTAAAAAAGTGACACTCAGTCAACCTCTATGAACTTCTGACCATACCTGCCCTAGTGCTAGTGGCCAGTGGAAAATGAGACTGGACCCCTTCCACATGAGGCTCACTTCTATGGTAGTAGTTAATAGATCCCTTCATCAGACCTCATACCAGGCCAGCCCCTACAGCCTTAAGACCAGACTTTATCTCCTGTCACACCATCTCTTATACTGTCAGGATCCATGCCTGTGCCAGCACCAGTTCGGTCCCTAAGTTCTCGTATTTTAGACTGATGCTCACAAGTCCAGGCTTTAGAACCATTTTCATGAATATGATCTATAACCCTATCCCTGAAAACTCAGGGGTAAGATGAAACTCCTATTAGAAGGTCCTATATTTGACCATGTCGACAAATTCATGAGGTTTATTTCAGAAGGTACTAGTTTCCGAGATGGTTCCTCTAAACTCACAGTCCATGAGCACACCTGTAGGCCCAGGATCTAGACCTACCTGTACACTAATTCAATCTCAAATTCTGCCTATGTAAGCACTCATTCTGTGGTCCTAATATTGTTCTTCATTGACTGACTAGAGAGGAGTTTCTAAATCCTAGCTATTGGTTTTCCATACTGAGGGTAGTCTATAAATACAGAATAGATACTTATTGCTTCAAATGTACAGGCACCAAAGTCAGACCACATTAGGATGATGAAAAATCAGGAAAAGGTAACACTACCACAGGGGAAAAAACTAAAGCACAGCAATTAACCTTAAACAGAGATCAATGAGCTGCCTAACAAATACTAAAATATAGTGGCCTAATAAGGTTATGGGCTACAAGATAACAAAAAAATCAAAAAGCTAAAACTATACCAAAAAATTCAAAAAGTACATATTATAATAATAAATTGAGCATTGAGGAATACAATGACAAAACTAAAAAATTCTATAGTTTCAATAGCAAACACAAACAAATACATGCTATAATTATTAGATGTGAGATGATAAGGTGGCTCAATGGGGAAAAAATGGTCAATGCTAAAGCCTGACAATCTGAATTCCATTCACTGGATACACATGGCAAAGGGGGAGATCTGACTCCCACAAGTTATCTTCTACCTCTACACATACACTGTGACAAATGTGAACTCACAATCATACGTATACACAGCGGTAAAAATATAAATAATAATAAAATAGTAATAAAACTTTTTAAATAATTAAGTAAATACAGAATCATCTCATTATAAATTATCTATTTAAAGGAACTCAATCAAAATGGAACTGAAAGAAGACAAGGAACTTTATGGGACAAAACAAAACAAGAACACATGTTGGGAATTCCAGATGAACAGAAAAAGAGAGAAGAAGAAAAGGTATGTGATGAAGTGATGATAGAAAACTGGACAAATGTAGAAAAAGAGCTGAGCATCCTACCCACAGACAGTTCCAAAAGAAACCACACTGACTAAAAGTCTATTTGAAACAGGAAATATTTCAGTCAAAATTTAACTGCATATTTACTGTTGTTGTGGAGGCACAGATACACAGATGCATACATTCCACAGTGTCAGTGGCCATGTCAGAGGAGCAGTAGGTGGCAAATGACTTAAGGAAATCTACCTACCGGAATGCAAGGCACTGGTTGTGGAATATTCCTTTATACTATGTAAATATATGTAGCTGTGATTAGTTTAATAAAGAAGCTAAGTGGTCAATAGTTGGACAGGATAAGGTTAGACAGGAGAACCAGACTAAGGACACTGGGAAGAAGTAGGGCAGAGTCAAAGGAGTCATGAGAGACACAGGCAGAAGCAAGATGAACGTGCCATGTTAAGAGAAGGTACAGCTGTGTGGTAGAGGGTAGAATATGGGTTAATTTAAAATATAAGAGTTAGCTAGTAACAAGCCTGAACTATTGACCAAGCATTTATAATTGATACACTGAGTCTCCGTGATGGTTATTTGAGAACTGATGGGCAGGAAAAAAACTCTGCCTACAACTGCTGGGTGAATCTTGGATAGGCAAGGCTGTGGTAGCCGCCAGACCAAGGTCACCTGGCAGGGCTTGCTGTGGAAGGCAGCTACATTAGAATAACAATAGCAAAATGTTTTTGGTTTCAACCTCCGATTCATTTGTAGATGGCCCCAGGAAAACAGCTACCTCTCCTGCTGAGGTAAGAATGCGAGGGCGGATGCTA